>CP137673.1:35456835-35731087 GCA_037976565.1 Mesocentrotus franciscanus
ATTCCCGTTTGGAAATTATATATCAGGAACTGCATATTCTGAGATTTTCATGGTCGCAGCTACCACTGGAATGGCCTCAGGAGCTATTGAAATATTTGAAATTTAACGGGAGCACCGGGTAAATTTTAGAATATTCAATATCTCAGCAGAAGTGTTTTAGGAGCTAAATTTTCTAGTGCTTATAATACATCCACAGGGGCATCCAAATATATCAACATTTTAAAGAATTACTTTCAATCCATTTTCAAAATTTCAAAACTTTGCAATACCTTTAATTAGGATAGCTACAACATGGCCATCATGCTAGTAAATGAATTAAGTGCATGTTAAACCATTAACAAATCAACAGCGTTGGCCATTTAAAAATTTCCTATCATAGAATGTGATAATTCATGTGGTTCCAGACAGTTGAAATCAGGTATCATGCTCTCTTGTGTTGTTGATATTTTTGATATACTCAGTTTCTTTGACCGATAGTATCTGAACCTGCTGCATTTTACTCTATAAATCATGAAGTTCTTACAAGCTCATTACCATGTTTTCCTTGTGACAGAAATCGATGCCTGTAACAACAGTCCCTGTCAGAATGGAGCTATCTGCTTTGAAGGTGCATATGTGAATGAGTTTGTCTGTATATGTCCTGTCGGATGGGAAGGGACCATCTGTGATACTCTTGTGGACCTCTGTGACCCCTCAGCATGCCAAAATGGAGCTACCTGTACCAACATGCAGACGTCATATACCTGTGAATGCCCTGCAGGATTTACAGGCCAAAATTGCGAAGATGGTAGGTTGAATTGCTGTTTACTCCAAATTGCCATGAAATCATTATTTTAATAAATTGCCATTTCTGATATGATACAAATATAAACATTACATTTTGCTTGCACAAAAAGTAGCAACCTTTAACCCTATATAGCCTTGGAAAATTTGCATGCATGTCAAGTGAAGTGTATAGAATACTATGGTAATTTCACATTTTTGAAAAATTCACTCATTTGCATATTTATGGTAATTTAGGCGATTTAAGGATAATTCATATATCTTCATATTTAAAGACTGCATATACCCTTTAGACCATTTGGAATAACAATCCATGTTTTGATAATTTCTTATGTATTTCTTTGTTTTTTTATCTTATTTATTTCATTGTTTTTGTTGTTTTATTTCATTTCTAACTATAATTCAACTATTTTGACCCCAAAACAAACTATGAACAAGACCAAATAACCAATGTTTTATCTCTTTTTTGGAAAAATTATATTTCCATATGTTTCGTACACAAATCACAAAAATGAGTGATTTTCGGGCTGACATGCCAAGACAAAAGGTCACATGACTTTGTACAGTAGGTCCGATTTTGAAAAAATTTGTTTCAAAAGATGCGCAAGACCCGAAAGAATAAAGTCATAAAATTTCAGCGCAAGATTTTTTACGTTAAAAATTATCACGAAAAACGAAGAGGGGGTCTTCCAAAGCCCTCCCTCCCAGGCTAGATAGGGTTAAAGGGTAGACTTTGTGCATGTAGTATACATCGCATGTATTATTTATGTGCAAATCTACAATTTTAAGTACCCACAAGTTAAAATATCCATGTATCTACACTGATATACTTCTTTATATTGTTAAAGCATTTACATGTAGTTGAGAATAAATTATTTCATTCAAATTACATTTTTGACCATTTTGATTACAAAATGATAATTGTGCTGTATCTCTATTTAACTGTAGTGGAATCACCATGCAATGCTGAGCCGTGTCAGAATGGTGCTGCTTGTTTTGTCAGCGCCGAATCTACATCATACCTGTGTCTCTGCATGCCTGGCTGGGAAGGTGATGACTGCAGTATGGCTATAGATGCTTGTGATCCAAACCCATGTTTCAATGGTGCCACCTGTAACAACCTTCAGTCATCCTTTACGTGTACATGCCCTGATGGGTTCGGAGGGGCAAGTTGTGAAACAGGTATGAGCTCTTATGAGTAATTGGTCAAAACTTGATGTTCTTACGTGCTGACAAGTTCATTGTGAGTCGTCATATTTTGTTAAATTGGTCTATACAAGGAACCTTTCTTATTTTCATCTTCATTCATCATTTCATTTCATTGATTTCTCTGCTATTTGTTGGATATGGGGGAATATTCCTTTCTATATCAATGTTGTATATTGATTTTATCCAAACATGGGTAATTGAAGCATGTAAACAATGTTATTTTATATCATGTATTTACATTAGTACTAAGATAAACAGTTCGCTGATCCTAACTATGTTATAAAAATATCTCATTTTAAACAAAAAGTAAGAAAACAACTTTTGCACTGCGATGATATGTATGCCATAATAAAAGGCAGTGGCATTTGAAATTGAGGCTTTATTGTACTTTGTCACTCTCCTCCTGCACAGTCCTAGTAGCATGTGCAACCAACCCATGTGCGAATGGTGCAACATGCTTTGAGAGTGGCCAGTCTAGTGGAGGTTTCTTCTGTCTATGTGAAGCCGGATGGGAAGGATCTATGTGTGAGGTAGCCATAGATGCATGCGAGTCCTCCCCATGTATGAATGGAGCAACATGTAATAACTTTCAGACATCATACAACTGCTTGTGTGCTGATGGATTTGAAGGAATGATGTGTGAAACAGGTGAGAGGTCTTCTCCTTAGTTTTCAATTCTGGTAACATGCTTTTGCAATATTTAAATCTGGTGTAACCCTCGTGGAGAGTACGGTGGGAATGCCTGTTGTGATAGCATTCATTTTGCTTTTAGAATCTATATGATATCGTATTGCATTTTCCTGGAAATTCAGTCTTATGCACTTATGCATGACTGTCACCTAGATTCTAGCAAGCAAAATAAAAACTGAACATGAATACTTTCAACAATATTATGGTTAATATGAACTGGTTATCCATATAGGTACATCAATAGCATCCACAATAATAAATGTAACATTATTGTAATAATAATACCGCAGTCTTTATACGGTAATGTTTAATCTAAGTTCAAAACTTGATTTCTCTTGGCTATCCCTGTAGAAATAAGTGGATGCACGAACAACCCATGCCAGAATGAAGCCACTTGCTTCGTGTCAGACAATGGTAGTCCGCTTACATATGCCTCTGCCAGCCGGGATGGGAAGGAGTGGATTGTAATCAGGCTACTGACCTATGTCAGCCTACAAATCCATGTATGAACGGAGCGACCTGTGAGAACCAACAAACTTCATTCTCGTGTCAGTGTCAAGAGGGCTTTACTGGATCAATGTGTGAAACAGGTGAGACAAATTAGTTTAATTTGATCACCCTGCATTATATAAATATTAGCAGTCAGTTGATACACCATATATCAGAATTCCATAAGTTCATGAGGTGAAGTTTAATTTTGAGACTTTCATTGAAAAATGTATTTTTCCCCCTTTTTTTTAACCTGTGATATTCATATAGGTGCTCGTTACCAAGTTATATCTTGTAAGCAGAATATTGATATGTCCACCATAACTGAGTTCTTTTTCGCTAAATGTACATATACTTTAGAGTGATTTCTTATAAACCTAAGCATTAAATAGTCCTTGAACTTACGTATTGATTTTTTCCTGAATCACTTGTATATCTTGCAAAGATTACTGTAGTGTCAGGTGAGTAAATGGTTTAATCAATATGTTCTGTTTCGTCTATCCTCTCTCATGTATAGTATTGGAATCCTGTTCCAGCATGCCGTGTGAGAATGGAGCAGTCTGTTTTGAGGCATCAAACAACAATGGCTATTTCTGTCAGTGTCCAACTGGATTTACTGGAACTAACTGTGAAAATGGTAAAATGTGATGCAAAGATTACGGCTGGACATGTTGTCATTGGGGTCTTTATTCCTTACTCCAATCCAACTAATTGCTTTACAAACAATAGAATTTTGAATAATGTTGAGCACAAAGGCAAAGTGAAGAAACTTGTTGAAATTCTTTACCTCTAATTGCTTGCATGGGGGCATCATGTTATGCTGGCAGTGATCATTTACAAGAAAATATATATAAATGAATAAACATTGAATTATAAAAATATTCCACTTTGATTCCATTTTGTTTCTCTTCACTTGCTCTTCCAGTCCAAATGGCCTGTGACCTCCAACCCTGTCAGAATGGAGCCGATTGTTTCCAGCAGGAGACAAATGAATCTGGGTATTACTGCCTCTGTGTTGATGGATTCCAAGGAGATAACTGTGAGGTTGCTGTAACACCATGCAATCCTGATCCTTGTCGTAATGGTGCTGCCTGTGTGGAAGATGGGACACAGTTCATGTGTCTCTGCCGCTTAGGCTTCTCTGGAGATCTGTGTGAAAACGGTAATAATACTTTCATGTATAATAACGCTTTCATTGAAATATATATGGTCAAGTCCAAGCTATTTCGTCCCATACATTACCAACCTCGTGTAAGATTTTATTATGTCTGATCATTGTATTATGTTTATAGCCCTACTAGAGCTTTGGAAGTCGGGTTATGTTCATAACTCCACAATTCTTGGTATTGTGTGGAAGAAAAAAAATTACCAAGTACCTTAGACTTGCCCATACTTCAAAATTGAATTGTATATCTCTAGAAAGTGAAAATACTTCACACATATTCTATATAAAAAATAAAAAAATAATAAAAGTATTAAAAGTAATTTTCTTCAGAATCTAAAGATTTATGAATGATTTCTTGATTGTAGTTGTTGGAGCCTGCATGAGTGAGCCCTGTCTGAATGGAGCTGTTTGCTTTGAGGATGTCAACAGTGAAAACTTCTTCTGTAGCTGTACAGCTGATTGGCAAGGGCCTACCTGTGCTGAACCTCCACAGAATAATTGTGATCCTAACCCCTGCATGAATGGAGGAACTTGTTCCAGCCAACTGAATACATTCCAGTGTGATTGTCCAGATGGATTTGCTGGTGCTCTATGTCAGCTAGGTAAAGACATGCTTTTATTCTTTGTATTGCTTGCATTATAAGGTGAGAATTGCTTTACTCCTTAGACCTTAGAAATCGAAGTACCAAAGGTAATGAATGCTATTTTAAAGACGTTGAGTTGGGTAGTTTGAATAGCAAGTCAAGAATTCTTAAGCTTTTCTGTTGAATGAAATTAATCATGTTCATATCGTGAAAGTAATGTGTACTGAAATATTCATCTCAAGTAATCACAAAAAGATATTCTGCTAGTGTCTTTAAGTAGAAGTAGTACACAATTTGAAAGCTTTTCATTAATCCATATTTCACCCCTAATTACCTACCCCTACTTAACATGTACTGATGACTGCTTTTATCAACTAGTTACCACAACTGGATGTACTGTTGACCCATGCTTGAATGGAGGTATATGCTTTGCAGGCGAAGATGACTCTACAAGCTATTTCTGTGAATGTCAAATAGGTTTCACAGGAGATCGTTGCCAAACAGGTATTTGACTTCATATTGTGCCTGAAATCTTTCATGGCCTACCATCTTGTACACATTCGCTCAAAACAGATCTCTATGTCGAGCTTTAGTAGCAAAGCCTTCAGAATACTATCTATGTAGTACATAAATCATACAATGTATATGTATATGATATTAGTAAAACAAACCTTTATGAAGCAAGATAAAAAATATTGCCCCTCCTACTACATTAACATTTAAAGTAGACAAGTAATATTTCTGGCTTTGTGTTTGTTCTTATGTTTTTGATAATTCTGAGCAAACTGTTTTTGATTCATATTGTCATTATATGCTTTTTATTGAAGTGTCATGTATTTTGCTGTGAATGCTCAATGAATTGAAGTGATTTGACTAAGGTTTGCTGTGGTTGTGCTCTAGCAGTAACTCGTTTCACAAAGGTTTTTTTTAAAAAAACATGAGAACAAATTTCAGCATTTCTGTTCACATCCAACTCCATCCTGTATTTGTGTATATAGATCAACTTCCATTTTTTTTTGGAGGGGGGGTGGGGATGGGGGGGGGGGAAGATTCTTTGTCCTTTTAAGTGCGAGAATTTAGAAGTTTCTACACCACACTAATCAACTCGCTTTATACATTTTTTTCAATCATTAGAACTTTTCCCATGTGATAGTGGCCCATGCCAGAATGGAGGTACATGTTTTGAACATCTCAGCCACGACAATTATGTGTGTCTATGTGCATCAGGTTATGATGGCACAAATTGTGAAAATGGTACATTCTATTTTATCTTATCAACATTACCTTGACTTTGGTGATTGGATATTATATAGTTATAAGAATTGTATTTTCTCTCTTATCTTAGCACCATGGCCATCTGGTAATGGGAAATCATATACCTGTTTCAATTTATTTTTTCTACTGGTGTTCAGATTAATGCTATGGTTTTCCTAAATGTATGTCTTGTATTGTACATGGGATGGAAATCTACACTTTAGATGGTGAAATAGTTCTAGATTATACGTCTAGTGATAAATGCCCTATTACTTGCAGCCTAGTCCATTTTAATTTATTTTTCATTCTTGGGAATCACCACAAAACATTGTGAGAATACTTGCCTGACATATTTTCAGATCCAATGGTTATGGCCTTACAATATTCATTTCCTATTACATTTTATTCAACTGCCATTGTGTGGCTCAGAAATTGATGCCATTCCTTTTATGTTTTAATAAATTTCTCTCCATTATCATTTGGACAATATTCATGTATGCCCTTCCTATTGTATCATTCACACTCTATTCATCATATGTAGAAGTCTTTCCCTGTGATAGCAATCCTTGTATGAATGGAGCAACCTGCTATGAGCATTCAACTGGAAGCAGTTTTGTTTGCCAGTGCCTACCTTTTTTTGAGGGCTTATGCTGTGAAAATAATTCTTTCAATTCCTCATTGGTGAACATGCATGTATTCAATCGGTTGTCTAATCTATAATAAAGTAATTGTATAATGTAATATATATATATTCATATCATTTAAAATCATATAGTACATTGAGATCTATCTCTAATTTCTTGAATTCATCCATTGTTCAATATACAAATAATACACAGGTGTGAGTGCATTATGGTCAATGTAGCGCATGAGGGTATTCACTACGGTGCAATAAAATTCATGAGGCGTAGCCAAGTGTATTTTGTGCCATTGTGAATACCCGAATAGCGCTGCATCACCATAACGTCACGAACGAAAACCTGTGTATTATTTGTTTTATAAAATGGGTTGACAATCTTACTTAGCAAGGCGATATTAAACACTGTAAACCTGCAACCTTCATAAGAAGTAACGATCTCGAGGGCAGTGACCACGTAAACAAACTGCGCAATGCATGGTAAACATCCATTGATATACACGCAGCCGTGCATTATGCTTTTTTGTTGCGCACTTTTTGCGTGCTGATATCACCAAAGTGCGCATATGGTTAAAATTAATGCACGCACACATGATCCATTTTGACGCTTCTCATTGGCTACATTCTTGAACCCATTTTATAATCTAAACTAACAAATACAAGTAATATCATAAGTTATGGAAAGTATTTCTTTCTTAATGTGTAAGCTAAAATATTGAAAGTAATGTTCATCTATTTTCATAAATTCCAACCTCATAATATCTTGTGGATCCAATTAGATTACCTTCTAAGTTAATTCCATTATAGGTTTCATTGCACATACATGTAGTATTCAATTTACATTGGTATTAAGAAGAGGGACATGATATGAAAAAAAGATGTTTGTAGAATGGTATTGATGACGAAGTTGGTCATATACTGATGTTTTAGGAAAGATATGAAATATAATTCCACTGTTTTTTTATAGAAATCATGCCTTGTGCCAGCAACCCTTGTCAGAATGGAGCTACATGCTTCGAGCATGGCAATGGTGGTAGCTATGTTTGTCTGTGTGTAGCAGGATTTGAAGGAACCAATTGTGAAAGTGGTAAGTATTGTTTATCGAATTTATATAAAAACCCATGTTTCATGTTTGTTGCTTTAATCATTACATTTCATTTATTTTTACACTACATGCATACTATTTTAAAGTAGATTAAACATTGAACTTGCACACAAAACGAATTGTGAGTATATGAAATAGGGAATTTACTATATCTATTTTTGTGAGATTTTTCAATGAAGGATATTATTACTATGTTTTATATGACTGCAGAAATCATCTGGTGTGCAAGTGATCCATGCCACAATGGAGCAACATGTTTTGAACTATACAATGGTGAAGGTCATATATGTATCTGTCTACCTGGCTTTGAGGGTGTGACTTGTGAATCAGGTAATTTCATTGTGTTTATTTTTATAATATTGTCTTCTATTTCATTTTTTATATGATGAATCTCATGTGGATATCCTCGGTAAAAAACAAAACATACCAGTACCATCTAATACAACAATCAGCAATATAAATTTTATACAGATATTGACTGCCTAGAGGGCAATATAACATTTGAGATCCTCCAGGGAGTTATATTTTGTCGAGGGACATTATGTTTTTCCTAAGCGCGTAGCGCTGAGGAAAAATATAGTATTCTGAGACAAAAATATAACACCCCAAGGAAATGAAATGTGATATTGTTCCCGAAGGAAAAAGTCAATATCTGTTATATTATGATGACCTATATTCGATACAAACAAGATGCAGTCTCATAATCATTCATATGTGTGCAATTTTACCGGCACGAGAGCTGCAGTACTACTACTTGGGCCCGGTCCTGGTCCTGGACTATCTAGGCCTAGTATGACTAATAGCGGGATGAATGCTAGCAGAAGTGAATGGTGTTGTAGGTCATTTACAATGTCGAAACCGAAAGCACTCACCTTTTAAAAATGTCTCTGCAATCCATATCGCAGTGTTATCATGGACTGTTATCAATATCATGGATGCTTACTGTTCAATTTACAAACCTCCTCATAAAAATGATCGAAGACTGAAACTTACTCAATTCAGTTGCTATAATTGTTTCTAAAATTGTAAATCCTTTGTGTTCACTGTAGTGTAAGCTTACAGCACATTCTCAGCTACATTGATGACTTTCTCAGTAGAACGAGAATCTTTTTAATCAATTAATTTAGTCCAATTCTTCCTCACCAAGCGAAGCTAAAACAAATTTGTTGCAATTTCATATTTCGCGCTGCATGCAATGAATGCGTGTATTGTGTGATGTGCGGCGGTGTACGTGTGTAGTGCATTGAACTTGTAGTGTGTGTTCGAGGTATTACGTAAAATACGTCATACCTCTGGATATAACGGTGTTATATTCAGAGGTATGACGTAATTTACGTCATGTTGGAAAATATAACGCTTCTCATCCTTGTAGCGATGGTCATGTGACAGCATTTTGACCAATCACACATCAGTATCTATATAGGAAATTTAATATATCTATATATTTTCTGCAACTTAAAGGATACAGAAATGGGCCCACATTCATACAATTAGACTAAGCTAGTTGTCGACTAATTACATGTATGTACTATGGCCTTTGTAATTGTTTGGCAACTAACTTAGTAAGATTTTATGAATATGAGCCATGTCATCTAGATTAAAGAATACATATCATTTTGTTAAGTCAAATCACTCCTATTTTAATATCATGAGTGATATTTTAATGCTGATTTAACAATCTTTAAATCTTGAACATCTTGTAAATGTAAAAACTTGGTCATATATTGATGTTTTAGGAAAGATATGAAATATAATTCCGCTGTTTTTTTTTATAGAAATCATGCCTTGTGCCAGCAGTCCATGTCAGAATGGAGCTACATGTTTTGATCAAAACAGTGGCAATGGTTATGCCTGCCTTTGTGCTGCTGGTTTTGAAGGAACAAACTGTGAACAGGGTATGTCTATTACACTTCTTTTAAAGTGCCGACTATCAGAATGTCAGCTTCTGATTCATGAATAAGATAGTGATTACACTGTAGAAAATTGGTAATCTATGTAAGAGAGGGATTTATTTAAAATGCAGTGTGTCCTTACTTTGTGTGTGTGTGTGTGGGAGGGGGGCGGAGGGGTAGGGGGGAGATACATTTCATATCTCCATAGCTGTATACAAAAAAAGAACATCTACATTTTGTTTATGAATTTGGAGATACAGAAAAAAAGTGAGAGACAGAGGGAGAGAGAGAGAGAGAGAGATGGAGAGAGGGACAAAAAGAAAGAGGGGGACAAATGGTTTAAGACATATTGAGGTACAACAAATGTTGTAAAGTTAAAAAAAGTGTGATAAACATTATTTTTAGTCTTGCAATGATATCGCTGTTTTTTCTGTGTGATGAGATCATTTTTTTTTAAAATCATATTTTAAACTCTGAAATGATACTTTCCTACATCTACATTTGATTAATGACCTATTAACAATTTTCTTCTTCCCACTAGAAATTATGGGATGTAACAGTAACCCATGTCAGAATGGAGCAACCTGTTATGATCAAAATGGTGGTGGCAATTACGTCTGTCTTTGTGCTGCCGGCTTTGCAGGCACAAATTGTGATAATGGTAAGTATTTCATATTGATGTACATTAAATATTGTCTTATCATTGAATTGATCATATGTCTTGTTTACTTTTTAAATAATGTTTAACAATGAGGTATGTTTGGGTGCCTGTCTATTCTTTGGAAATAGCACTACACAGTCGTCAAAATACAATGGCATGTTAATCCATATGAATTATTGAAAATGGAAGTAATACATATATTTGATGTGATGCATTTATTCTAAATTTGTAATTTCAAATGTGTTATTTTGATATTTGCTATTATAGAAATCATTGGATGTGGTAGCAATCCATGTATAAACGGTGCATCCTGCTTTGACCTCGGTGATGGCAGTGGTTATGCCTGTGCCTGTTCTAATGGATTTGAAGGAACAAACTGTGAAAATGGTAATTTTTAAAATCAAAATCATTACTACATTTAGTTAGGTATGGTCATAGTGTTTCTTTTTTCTTCCTCACCACAAATAGAGATTTCAGAAATTCTTCATTTACAGAAAAATTGATACAAAAATAATCCTTACACACTATCTTATATGTAATCCTACTCTTCAATTGCTATTTCAGAAATCCTTGCCTGTGCTAGCAATCCTTGTCTGAATGGAGCAACCTGTTTTGATAGCAATGGTGGCAGTGGTTATGTCTGTCTCTGTCCTGCTGGCTTTGAAGGAACAAACTGTGATAATGGTACACTTTTCATTTTTCAGCTTGATATCATTTGTGTTAAACTCTTGCCCTTGCATTTATTCTTTACAATCTTAACCATTATTACTCACAAAGCTATAAAATTGCTACTCATTTGTTTTAGAGCTATCACATAGTTTAAAACGCGTCATTTATCATTGTATAATTTCCCTACTTCTGTAGTGCATGCAGTGCCATTCATTTCTCTTTCTTTTTTGTTACCACTTCACTTTCAGAGATCCTTGCCTGTGCTAGCAATCCTTGTCTAAATGGAGCAACCTGTTTTGATAGCAATGGTGGGAGCGGTTACGTCTGTCTCTGTCCTGCTGGCTTTGGAGGAACAAACTGCGAAAATGGTAATTTTTCCCACTTGTCTATTTGCTATATTTGTCTTGATAATCAACCATTTCTTATTAATATATAATGTATTAGCAAAAAGCACGTTCTTATAAATTGTTTTCCCATATATTCATTTCCATTCATTATCACTTTCTGTTAGTTTTTTTTCATTTCCTCCATGACATGCTGTATATTTGAATCAAATGGATACTTTTTGCTCTATCTGATATTTTGCAGTTATATAGGAGGAGCCTATTATGGGCTCAATACAGCTTTGGGGATTTTTTAATTTGTTGTTCTTCTTATTTCTCTCTTTCCACTTAAAACTTTGAAATTCATTAACAAATTCACGGTTTCAAGTTTCTGACTTCCTTCTCTCTTCTTACAATCCTATAAGAAATCTTTGCGTGTGCCATCAATCTCTGTATAAATGTAGCAACCTGTTTTAATCACAGTGGTGGCGTTGGTTATATCCGTCTCCGTCATACTGGCGTTGAATTCGTGTCAAACTCTTGCCCTTGCCCTTATTTTATACAATCCAAACCATTATTTTTTACAAAGCTATTAAATGGCTACTCATTTGTTTTAGAGCTATTTCATTCTTGTGCAAGCGTCGTTTATCATTCTTTTATTTTCCTACTTCTGTAGTGCATGCAGCGTTATTCTTTTCTCTTTCTTTTTGACCATTCTACTATCAGAGATCCTTGCATGTGCCAGCAATCCTTGTCTGAACGGAGCAACCTGTTTTGATAGCAATGGCGGCAGTAGCTATGTTTGTCTTTGTCATGCAGACTTTGAAGGAACAAACTGTGAAAATGGTACATATCCTGTTCTTTTCATTTCACTTTCATTAAGTATCTAATTTGATTACACTCGCATTATATATCTTATTTCTTTTCACTTGCAATAACTTTCTGATTTCCTTACCTATTTTCTATACACAACCCCATCAAATATCTCCTTACTTTATCAACGTTGGATTCATAAATGTCCATTTCTTTTACCAATTTACATCAGAAATTCTAGCATGTGCCAGCAATCCCTGTCTGAATGGAGCAACCTGTTTTGATAGCAATGGCGGCAGTAGTTATGTCTGTCTCTGTCCTGCTGGCTTGGAAGGATCAAACTGTGAAAATGGTACTCTTTCCTTCTTTCCTTACTCAAATATCTGAATGCCACAATTGATTAATTGAGAAAGCTAAATACATTCTCTTGTTCTTACCATGGTCTGTTCACTAGTTCATTTACAAGCATTGTTTATCATTCTTTTATTTTCCTACTTCTGTAGTGCATGGAGTGTTATTCTTTTCTCTTTCTGTTTTACCATTCCACTATCAGAGATCTTTGCCTGTGCTAGCAATCCTTGTCTGAATGGAGCAACCTGTTTTGATAGCAATGGCGGCAGTAGTTATGTCTGTCTCTGTCCTGCTGGCTTGGAAGGATCAAACTGTGAAAATGGTACTCTTTCCTTCTTTCCTTACTCAAATATCTGAATGCCACAATTGATTAATTGAGAAAGCTAAATACATTTTCTTGTTCTTACCATGGTCTGTTCACTAGTTCTTTTACAAGCGTCGTTTATCATTCTTTTATTTTCCTACTTCTGTAGTGCATGCAGTGTTATTCTTTTCTCTTTCTTTTTTGCCATTCCACTATCAGAGATCCTTGCCTGTGCTAGCAATCCTTGTCTAAATGGAGCAACCTGTTTTGATAGCAATGGTGGCAGTAGCTATGTTTGTCTTTGTCATGCAGGCCTTGAAGGAACAAACTGTGAAAATGGTACATATCCTGTTCTTTTCATTTCACTTTCATTAAGTATCTAATTTGATTACACTTGCATTATATATCTTATTTCTTTTCACTTGCAATAACTTTCTGATTTCCTTACCTATTTTCTATACACAACCCCATCAAATATCTCCTTACTTTATCATGGTTGGATCCATAAATCGTTGCCTGGCTGGCAGAAGGGCGTTAGCTCGAACTTCAGATAAAAAATGATGCGCTAAGCAGAAGGGCGTTAGCACTAAATTGCCTCGAACTTTTATAAAACTGACTTATTTCTGACAAAAAATTGTGGCCGTGTTCTACTATAACATTTCTATTAGTCTTTTAAGTTTAAACCAATTTTTGGACGGAAAGCAGTTTAAATATAAAACAAATCTTTAAATGCAAATAATTTGAAAAGTAGTTTTCGAGTCGCTCGCGCGCTAACGCCCTTCTGCCACCCGGGCGACGAAATGTCCATTTCTTTTACCAATTTACATCAGAAATTCTAGCGTGTGCCAGCAATCCCTGTCTGAATGGAGCAACCTGTTTTGATAGCAATGGCGGCAGTAGTTATGTCTGTCTCTGTCCTGCTGGCTTGGAAGGATCAAACTGTGAAAATGGTACTCTTTCCTTCTTTCCTTACTCAAATATCTGAATGCCACAATTGATTAATTGAGAAAGCTAAATACATTTTCTTGTTCTTACCATGGTCTGTTCACTAGTTCTTTTACAAGCGTCATTTATCATTCTTTTATTTTCCTACTTCTGTAGTGCATGCAGTGTTATTCTTTTCTCTTTCTTTTTTACCATTCCACTATCAGAGATCCTTGCCTGTGCTAGCAATCCCTGTCTGAATGGAGCAACCTGTTTTGATAGCAATGGTGGCAGTAGTTATGTCTGTCTCTGTCCTGCTGGCTTGGAAGGATCAAACTGTGAAAATGGTACTCATTCCTTCTTTCCTTACTCAAATATCGCCCACCGTAGCTATAACGCTGATAATAGTCTATATCAGCTTACACCTATATTACCGTCTAGTCGATTAATCGTCCAAAAAAATCACTGTGTAGTCGACTAGCAAAAAGGGGCTTTCAAAACAGGCCTAGTCCGTATAAAATCTTCTGGTTTTTATGGCACAAACTATAAAAACGATACAACTTGTCATTTTCATCTTTTTTTTTGTCTTGTGCAAGGCTGAAATTTCAACTTCATTACCACATTGCATTTCTCTCTGCAGAAATTCTAGCATGTGCCAGCAATCCCTGTCTGAATGGAGCAACCTGTTTTGATAGCAATGGCGGCAGTAGTTATGTCTGTCTCTGTCCTGCTGGCTTGGAAGGATCAAACTGTGAAAATGGTACTCTTTCCTTCTTTCCTTACTCAAATATCTGAATGCCACAATTGATTAATTGAGAAAGCTAAATACATTTTCTTGTTCTTACCATGGTCTGTTCACTAGTTCTTTTACAAGCGTCGTTTATCATTCTTTTATTTTCCTACTTCTGTAGTGCATGCAGTGTTATTCTTTTCTCTTTCTTTTACCATTCCACTATCAGAGATCCTTGCCTGTGCTAGCAATCCTTGTCTAAATGGAGCAACCTGTTTTGATAGCAATGGCGGCAGTAGTTATGTCTGTCTCTGTCCTGCTGGCTTGGAAGGATCAAACTGTGAAAATGGTACTCTTTCCTTCTTTCCTTACTCAAATATCTGAATGCCACAATTGATTAATTGAGAAAGCTAAATACATTTTCTTGTTCTTACCATGGTCTGTTCACTAGTTCTTTTACAAGCGTCATTTATCATTCTTTTATTTTCCTACTTCTGTAGTGCATGCAGTGTTATTCTTTTCTCTTTCTTTTTTACCATTCCACTATCAGAGATCCTTGCCTGTGCTAGCAATCCCTGTCTGAATGGAGCAACCTGTTTTGATAGCAATGGCGGCAGTAGTTATGTCTGTCTCTGTCCTGCTGGCTTGGAAGGATCAAACTGTGAAAATGGTACTCATTCCTTCTTTCCTTACTCAAATATCGCCCACCGTAGCTATAACGCTGATAATAGTCTATATCAGCTTACACCTATATTACCGTCTAGTCGACTAATCGTCCAAAAAATCACCGTGTAGTCGACTAGCAAAAGGCTTTCAAAACAGGCCTAGTCCGTATAAAATCTTCTGGTTTTTATGGCACAAACTATAAAAACGATACAACTTGTCATTTTCATCTTTTTTGTCTTGTGCAAGGCTGAAATTTCAACTTCATTACCACATTGCATTTCTCTCTGCAGAAATTCTAGCATGTGCCAGCAATCCCTGTCTGAATGGAGCAACCTGTTTTGATAGCAATGGCGGCAGTAGTTATGTCTGTCTCTGTCCTGCTGGCTTGGAAGGATCAAACTGTGAAAATGGTACTCTTTCCTTCTTTCCTTACTCAAATATCTGAATGCCACAATTGATTAATTGAGAAAGCTAAATACATTTTCTTGTTCTTACCATGGTCTGTTCACTAGTTCTTTTACAAGCGTCGTTTATCATTCTTTTATTTTCCTACTTCTGTAGTGCATGCAGTGTTATTCTTTTCTCTTTCTTTTTTACCATTCCACTATCAGAGATCCTTGCATGTGCCAGCAATCCTTGTCTGAACGGAGCAACCTGTTTTGATAGCAATGGCGGCAGTAGCTATGTTTGTCTTTGTCATGCAGGCTTTGAAGGAACGAACTGTGAAAATGGTACATATCCTGTTCTTTTCATTACTTTTTCATTAAGTATCTAATTTGCTTACACTTGCATAATATATGTTATTTCTTTTCACTTGCAATAACTTTCTGATTTCCTTACCTATTTTCTATACACAACCCCATCAAATATCTCCTTACTTTATCACGGTTGGATCCATAAATGTCCATTTCTTTTACCAATTTACATCAGAAATTCTAGCGTGTGCCAGCAATCCCTGTCTGAATGGAGCAACCTGTTTTGATAGCAATGGCGGCAGTAGTTATGTCTGTCTCTGTCCTGCTGGCTTGGAAGGATCAAACTGTGAAAATGGTACTCTTTCCTTCTTTCCTTACTCAAATATCTGAATGCCACAATTGATTAATTGAGAAAGCTAAATACATTTTCTTGTTCTTACCATGGTCTGTTCACTAGTTCTTTTACAAGCGTCGTTTATCATTCTTTTATTTTCCTACTTCTGTAGTGCATGCAGTGTTATTCTTTTCTCTTTCTTTTTTACCATTCCACTATCAGAGATCCTTGCCTGTGCTAGCAATCCTTGTCTGAATGGAGCAACCTGTTTTGATAGCAATGGTGGCAGTAGTTATGTCTGTCTCTGTCCTGCTGGCTTTGAAGGAACAAATTGTGAAAATGGTACATATCCTATTCTTTTCATTTCACTTTCATTAAGTATCTGATTTTTTATACTTGCATTAACTATCTGATTTCTTAACACATGTATTAACTCTCTGATTTGTTCACACATGCATTACCTATGTGATTTTCTTACAGTTGCATTAAGTACCTGCTTTCTTGCACCTAGATGAAGTATTTGATTCCTTCACATACGTTAACTGTTCTATTTCTAGCACATCAGTGTATTCAACTTAATGATTTGTATGTTGTGATGATTACTTGAATCTTTAAAATCATACTCAAACCACAGAAAAGGTACTTATATAATTAGCAGAGTAAGCTTGAAACCAACAATGTGGGACCTTTTGCTGCAGTTCCATTTGTGTGATATATTTTGAAGACAATTTTGTTTCTTTAGTTCCATTTTGTTTGTCAAAAATAGACACTGCTATTTTTTTTAAGAAGTAATATTTACCTGCAGAAGTAAGAGCCACCAGGGTGGTACTCTTCTTGTTGCTAGCTTGAAAATTGCATAGTAGTATATTCCACCTTGCATATCAGAACACTCAATGAACATATTTTCATATTTTCTATATGCAACCTCCTTCTAATTACTCCTTACTGTATCATGTTGGATCCAAAATTGCCATTTTAAAACCCTTTTTCGTCAGACATGCTTGTGCCAGCAATCTTTGTCTGAATGGAGCAACCTGTTTTGATAGCAATGGTGGATGGTGGCAGTAGTCACGTCTGTCTTTGTCCTACTGGCTTTGAAGGAACAAACTGTGAAAATTATACTCATTTCTTCTTTCCTTACTCAAATATCTAAATGTCATTTTCATTTTTCAGCCTGATATCATTTCTCCTGAACTCTTGCCCTTGCTTTATTCTTTACAATCCCAACCATTATTATTCACAAAGCTATTCAATGACTACTCTTTTGTTTCAGAGCTGTCCCATCATTTAATAGTGTCATTTATCATTGCTTCATTTCCTACTTCTGCAGTGCATGTATTGTCATTCTTTTCTCTTTCTTGTGTACTACTCCACTATCAGAGATCCTTGCTTGTGCTAGCAATCCTTGTCTGAATAGGGCAACCTGTTTTGATAGCAATGGCAGCAGTGGTTATGCCTGTCTATGTCCTACTGGCTTTGAAGGGACAAATTGTGAAAATGGTACGCTTTCATTTATCACCCTGATATCATCTGTGTTAAACTCTTGGCCTTGCTCTTATTCATTACAATCCTAAAACTGTGAAAATGTTACAACTTTTCATTTTCCTTTTATATATATATTTTTTAATTTCAAACTTGAATACCACAATCCCATCCATTAGTAATCACAAAAGTGTTATTGGACTAGACCCAGCTATTTGTAGAGCTATCCCATTCTTCTAAAAGAGCCATTTGTCATCGCATCATTTCCCTACTTCTGCAATGCATGCAGTGACTTTCTTTCCTCTTTCCTTTTTTAACAATTTGACAGTTGGTGGTAGATTTTATTTTACTCTTTCCAAATACCAGAACTGAATGTTACCTTCGAAAGTGCATCATCACAGTGTTATTCCTTATGTTTACGCAAAAAACATGTACATAAAGTATGTGTAATCCTAACATTCATTTTCTACTGCAGTTGCTGCACCATGTGCTAGCAATCCGTGTTTGGAAGGAGCAACGTGTGTGGAGAATACAGAAGACAGTACATACTCCTGCATATGTCCCGATGGATTCCAAGGAACAAACTGTGAATCAGGTATTTGATCTACAAATAATCTTTTGCCTTATCAGCCACTCATTTCAATGAATCATTTCATCAATGATATATTCAATTATTGGTATGTACATGATCAGTTGCATAACTAAGATACATCTTGATTAATTTTCATAAATACAAAGCTACACTCTTTTTTTGCAATGTGCTCTATCACCTTTCTTTTCTTTAAAGTTCATAGAATAGCTTTATATCTGTTAACATCTCGCCTCGTATCTTTGCTCTCTTTGATATACAAAATATCTATCTACACACATATATTTGTTTTCCTTCACTACTCCTAGAAATCATCCCTGCATGTAGAAGTGACCCTTGTCAGAATGGAGCAACCTGTTTCGATCAATCAAGTGGTGCTTCTTATGCCTGCCTCTGTGCAGCTGGATATGAGGGAACAAACTGTGAAAATGGTACTTGTAGAAATCAATCTCATTTCATCTTCAAAAGTGCTATAATATGTTTATACACTTCAATCCATCTTAACTGCCATGTATCTACCATATTTGTAGTACCATGTCAGTTATTTTATTTTATTTTAAATCTTATATTATTTTGTTATATCTTAAATCAAAATATTTTTCTACAAAATACTTTTTCCATGGCATGACATCTTTCAATTTTGTTCTTATTTATCCTTCTCATTTCATATTGCATGAATTTCTTCAGAGATGCTGGCATGTGAAAGCAATCCTTGTCTAAATGGAGCAACCTGTTTTGATAGCAATGGCGGCAGTAGCTATGTTTGTCTTTGTCATGCAGGCTTTGAAGGAACAAACTGTGAAAATGGTACATATCCTGTTCTTTTCATTTCACTTTCATTAAGTATCTAATTTGATTACACTTGCATTATATATCTTATTTCTTTTCACTTGCAATAACTTTCTGATTTCCTTACCTATTTTCTATACCCAACCCCATCAAATATCTCCTTACCTTATCACTGTTGGATCCATAAATGTCCATTTCTTTTACCAATTTACATCAGAAATGCTAGCGTGTGCCAGCAATCCCTGTCTGAATGGAGCAACCTGTTTTGATAGCAATGGCGGCAGTAGTTATGTCTGTCTCTGTCCTGCTGGCTTGGAAGGATCAAACTGTGAAAATGGTACTCTTTCCTTCTTTCCTTACTCAAATATCTGAATGCCACAATTGATTAATTGAGAAAGCTAAATACATTTTCTTGTTCTTACCATGGTCTGTTCACTAGTTCTTTTACAAGCGCCGTTTATCATTCTTTTATTTTCCTACTTCTGTAGTGCATGCAGTGTTATTCTTTTCTCTTTCTTTTTTACCATTCCACTATCAGAGATCCTTGCCTGTGCTAGCAATCCCTGTCTGAATGGAGCAACCTGTTTTGATAGCAATGGTGGCAGTAGTTATGTCTGTCTCTGTCCTGCTGGCTTGGAAGGATCAAACTGTGAAAATGGTACTCATTCCTTCTTTCCTTACTCAAATATCGCCCACCGTAGCTATAACGCTGATAATAGTCTATATCAGCTTACACCTATATTACCGTCTAGTCGACTAATCGTCCAAAAAATCACCGTGTAGTCGACTAGCAAAGGCTTTCAAAACAGGCCTAGTCCGTATAAAATCTTCTGGTTTTTATGGCACAAACTATAAAAACGATACAACTTGTCATTTTCATCTTTTTTTTTGTCTTGTGCAAGGCTGAAATTTCAACTTCATTACCACATTGCATTTCTCTCTGCAGAAATTCTAGCATGTGCCAGCAATCCCTGTCTGAATGGAGCAACCTGTTTTGATAGCAATGGCGGCAGTAGTTATGTCTGTCTCTGTCGTGCTGGCTTGGAAGGATCAAACTGTGAAAATGGTACTCTTTCCTTCTTTCCTTACTCAAATATCTGAATGCCACAATTGATTAATTGAGAAAGCTAAATACATTTTCTTGTTCTTACCATGGTCTGTTCACTAGTTCTTTTACAAGCGTCGTTTATCATTCTTTTATTTTCCTACTTCTGTAGTGCATGCAGTGTTATTCTTTTCTCTTTCTTTTTTACCATTCCACTATCAGAGATCCTTGCATGTGCCAGCAATCCTTGTCTGAACGGAGCAACCTGTTTTGATAGCAATGGCGGCAGTAGTTATGTTTGTCTTTGTCCTGCTGGCTTTGAAGGATCGAACTGTGAAAATGGTACATATCCTGTTCTTTTCATTACTTTTTCATTAAGTATCTAATTTGCTTACACTTGCATAATATATGTTATTTCTTTTCACTTGCAATAGCTTTCTGATTTCCTTACCTATTTTCTATACACAACCCCATCAAATATCTCCTTACTTTATCACGGTTGGATCCATAAATGTCCATTTCTTTTACCAATTTACATCAGAAATTCTAGCGTGTGCCAGCAATCCCTGTCTGAATGGAGCAACCTGTTTTGATAGCAATGGCGGCAGTAGTTATGTCTGTCTCTGTCCTGCTGGCTTGGAAGGATCAAACTGTGAAAATGGTACTCTTTCCTTCTTTCCTTACTCAAATATCTGAATGCCACAATTGATTAATTGAGAAAGCTAAATACATTTTCTTGTTCTTACCATGGTCTGTTCACTAGTTCTTTTACAAGCGTCGTTTATCATTCTTTTATTTTCCTACTTCTGTAGTGCATGCAGTGTTATTCTTTTCTCTTTCTTTTTTACCATTCCACTATCAGAGATCCTTGCCTGTGCTAGCAATCCTTGTCTGAATGGAGCAACCTGTTTTGATAGCAATGGCGGCAGTAGTTATGTCTGTCTCTGTCCTGCTGGCTTTGAAGGAACAAATTGTGAAAATGGTACATATCCTATTCTTTTCATTTCACTTTCATTAAGTATCTGATTTTTTATACTTGCATTAACTATCTGATTTCTTAACACATGTATTAACTCTCTGATTTGTTCACACATGCATTACCTATGTGATTTTCTTACAGTTGCATTAAGTACCTGCTTTCTTGCACCTAGATGAAGTATTTGATTCCTTCACATACGTTAACTGTTCTATTTCTAGCACATCAGTGTATTCAACTTAATGATTTGTATGTTGTGATGATTACTCGAATCTTTAAAATCATACTCAAACCACAGAAAAGGTACTTATATAATTAGCAGAGTAAGCTTGAAACCAACAATGTGGGACCTTTTGCTGCAGTTCCATTTGTGTGATATATTTTGAAGACAATTTTGTTTCTTTAGTTCCATTTTGTTTGTCAAAAATAGACACTGCTATTTTTTTTAAGAAGTAATATTTACCTGCAGAAGTAAGAGCCACCAGGGTGGTACTCTTCTTGTTGCTAGCTTGAAAATTGCATAGTAGTATATTCCACCTTGCATATCAGAACACTCAATGAACATATTTTCATATTTTCTATATGCAACCTCCTTCTAATTACTCCTTACTGTATCATGTTGGATCCAAAATTGCCATTTTTAAAACCCTTTTCGTCAGACATGCTTGTGCCAGCAATCTTTGTCTGAATGGAGCAACCTGTTTTGATAGCAATGGTGGATGGTGGCAGTAGTCACGTCTGTCTTTGTCCTACTGGCTTTGAAGGAACAAACTGTGAAAATTATACTCATTTCTTCTTTCCTTACTCAAATATCTAAATGTCATTTTCATTTTTCAGCCTGATATCATTTCTCCTGAACTCTTGCCCTTGCTTTATTCTTTACAATCCCAACCATTATTATTCACAAAGCTATTCAATGACTACTCTTTTGTTTCAGAGCTGTCCCATCATTTAATAGTGTCATTTATCATTGCTTCGTTTCCCTACTTCTGCAGTGCATGTATTGTCATTCTTTTCTCTTTCTTGTGTACTACTCCACTATCAGAGATCCTTGCTTGTGCTAGCAATCCTTGTCTGAATAGGGCAACCTGTTTTGATAGCAATGGCAGCAGTGGTTATGCCTGTCTATGTCCTACTGGCTTTGAAGGGACAAATTGTGAAAATGGTACGCTTTCATTTATCACCCTGATATCATCTGTGTTAAACTCTTGGCCTTGCTCTTATTCATTACAATCCTAAAACTGTGAAAATGTTACAACTTTTCATTTTCCTTTTTATATATATATTTTTTTTAATTTCAAACTTGAATACCACAATCCCATCCATTAGTAATCACAAAAGTGTTATTGGACTAGACCCAGCTATTTGTAGAGCTATCCCATTCTTCTAAAAGAGCCATTTGTCATCGCATCATTTCCCTACTTCTGCAATGCATGCAGTGACTTTCTTTCCTCTTTCCTTTTTTAACAATTTGACAGTTGGTGGTAGATTTTATTTTACTCTTTCCAAATACCAGAACTGAATGTTACCTTCGAAAGTGCATCATCACAGTGTTATTCCTTATGTTTACGCAAAAAACATGTACATAAAGTATGTGTAATCCTAACATTCATTTTCTACTGCAGTTGCTGCACCATGTGCTAGCAATCCGTGTTTGGAAGGAGCAACGTGTGTGGAGAATACAGAAGACAGTACATACTCCTGCATATGTCCGATGGATTCCAAGGAACAAACTGTGAATCAGGTATTTGATCTACAAATAATCTTTTGCCTTATCAGCCACTCATTTCAATGAATCATTTCATCAATGATATATTCAATTATTGGTATGTACATGATCAGTTGCATAACTAAGATACATCTTGATTAATTTTCATAAATACAAAGCTACACTCTTTTTTTGCAATGTGCTCTATCACCTTTCTTTTCTTTAAAGTTCATAGAATAGCTTTATATCTGTTAACATCTCGCCTCGTATCTTTGCTCTCTTTGATATACAAAATATCTATCTACACACATATATTTGTTTTCCTTCACTACTCCTAGAAATCATCCCTGCATGTAGAAGTGACCCTTGTCAGAATGGAGCAACCTGTTTCGATCAATCAAGTGGTGCTTCTTATGCCTGCCTCTGTGCAGCTGGATATGAGGGAACAAACTGTGAAAATGGTACTTGTAGAAATCAATCTCATTTCATCTTCAAAAGTGCTATAATATGTTTATACACTTCAATATCCATCTTAACTGCCATGTATCTACCATATTTGTAGTACCATGTCAGTTATTTTATTTTATTTTAAATCTTATATTATTTTGTTATATCTTAAATCAAAATATTTTTCTACAAAATACTTTTTCCATGGCATGACATCTTTCAATTTTGTTCTTATTTATCCTTCTCATTTCATATTGCATGAATTTCTTCAGAGATGCTGGCATGTGAAAGCAATCCTTGTCTAAATGGAGCAACCTGTTTTGATAGCAATGGCGGCAGTAGCTATGTTTGTCTTTGTCATGCAGGCTTTGAAGGAACAAACTGTGAAAATGGTACATATCCTGTTCTTTTCATTTCACTTTCATTAAGTATCTAATTTGATTACACTTGCATTATATATCTTATTTCTTTTCACTTGCAATAACTTTCTGATTTCCTTACCTATTTTCTATACCCAACCCCATCAAATATCTCCTTACTTTATCACTGTTGGATCCATAAATGTCCATTTCTTTTACCAATTTACATCAGAAATGCTAGCGTGTGCCAGCAATCCCTGTCTGAATGGAGCAACCTGTTTTGATAGCAATGGCGGCAGTAGTTATGTCTGTCTCTGTCCTGCTGGCTTGGAAGGATCAAACTGTGAAAATGGTACTCTTTCCTTCTTTCCTTACTCAAATATCTGAATGCCACAATTGATTAATTGAGAAAGCTAAATACATTTTCTTGTTCTTACCATGGTCTGTTCACTAGTTCTTTTACAAGCGCCGTTTATCATTCTTTTATTTTCCTACTTCTGTAGTGCATGCAGTGTTATTCTTTTCTCTTTCTTTTTTACCATTCCACTATCAGAGATCCTTGCCTGTGCTAGCAATCCCTGTCTGAATGGAGCAACCTGTTTTGATAGCAATGGTGGCAGTAGTTATGTCTGTCTCTGTCCTGCTGGCTTGGAAGGATCAAACTGTGAAAATGGTACTCATTCCTTCTTTCCTTACTCAAATATCGCCCACCGTAGCTATAACGCTGATAATAGTCTATATCAGCTTACACCTATATTACCGTCTAGTCGACTAATCGTCCAAAAAAATCACCGTGTAGTCGACTAGCAAAAAGGGGCTTTCAAAACAGGCCTAGTCCGTATAAAATCTTCTGGTTTTTATGGCACAAACTATAAAAACGATACAACTTGTCATTTTCATCTTTTTTTTTGTCTTGTGCAAGGCTGAAATTTCAACTTCATTACCACATTGCATTTCTCTCTGCAGAAATTCTAGCATGTGCCAGCAATCCCTGTCTGAATGGAGCAACCTGTTTTGATAGCAATGGCGGCAGTAGTTATGTCTGTCTCTGTCGTGCTGGCTTGGAAGGATCAAACTGTGAAAATGGTACTCTTTCCTTCTTTCCTTACTCAAATATCTGAATGCCACAATTGATTAATTGAGAAAGCTAAATACATTTTCTTGTTCTTACCATGGTCTGTTCACTAGTTCTTTTACAAGCGTCGTTTATCATTCTTTTATTTTCCTACTTCTGTAATGCATGCAGTGTTATTCTTTTCTCTTTCTTTTTTACCATTCCACTATCAGAGAACCTTGCCTGTGCTAGCAATCCCTGTCTAAATGGAGCAACCTGTTTTGATAGCAATGGCGGCAGTAGTTATGTCTGTCTCTGTCCTGCTGGCTTGAAGGATCAAACTGTGAAAATGGTACTCTTTCCTTCTTTCCTTACTCAAATATCTGAATGCCACAATTGATTAATTGAGAAAGCTAAATACATTTTCTTGTTCTTACCATGGTCTGTTCACTAGTTCTTTTACAAGCGTCGTTTATCATTCTTTTATTTTCCTACTTCTGTAATGCATGCAGTGTTATTCTTTTTCTTTCTTTTTTACCATTCCACTATCAGAGATCCTTGCCTGTGCTAGCAATCCTTGTCTAAATGGAGCAACCTGTTTTGATAGCAATGGCGGCAGTAGTTATGTCTGTCTCTGTCCTGCTGGCTTGGAAGGATCAAACTGTGAAAATGGTACTCTTTCCTTCTTTCCTTACTCAAATATCTGAATGCCACAATTGATTAATTGAGAAAGCTAAATACATTTTCTTGTTCTTACCATGGTCTGTTCACTAGTTCTTTTACAAGCGTCGTTTATCATTCTTTTATTTTCCTACTTCTGTAATGCATGCAGTGTTATTCTTTTCTCTTTCTTTTTTACCATTCCACTATCAGAGATCCTTGCCTGTGCTAGCAATCCTTGTCTAAATGGAGCAACCTGTTTTGATAGCAATGGCGGCAGTAGTTATGTCTGTCTCTGTCCTGCTGGCTTGGAAGGATCAAACTGTGAAAATGGTACTCTTTCCTTCTTTCCTTACTCAAATATCTGAATGCCACAATTGATTAATTGAGAAAGCTAAATACATTTTCTTGTTCTTACCATGGTCTGTTCACTAGTTTTTTACAAGCGTCGTTTATCATTCTTTTATTTTCCTACTTCTGTAATGCATGCAGTGTTATTCTTTTCTCTTTCTTTTTTACCATTCCACTATCAGAGATCCTTGCCTGTGCTAGCAATCCTTGTCTAAATGGAGCAACCTGTTTTGATAGCAATGGCGGCAGTAGTTATGTCTGTCTCTGTCCTGCTGGCTTGGAAGGATCAAACTGTGAAAATGGTACTCTTTCCTTCTTTCCTTACTCAAATATCTGAATGCCACAATTGATTAATTGAGAAAGCTAAATACATTTTCTTGTTCTTACCATGGTCTGTTCACTAGTTCTTTTACAAGCGTCGTTTATCATTCTTTTATTTTCCTACTTCTGTAATGCATGCAGTGTTATTCTTTTCTCTTTCTTTTTTACCATTCCACTATCAGAGATCCTTGCCTGTGCTAGCAATCCTTGTCTAAATGGAGCAACCTGTTTTGATAGCAATGGCGGCAGTAGTTATGTCTGTCTCTGTCCTGCTGGCTTGGAAGGATCAAACTGTGAAAATGGTACTCTTTCCTTCTTTCCTTACTCAAATATCTGAATGCCACAATTGATTAATTGAGAAAGCTAAATACATTTTCTTGTTCTTACCATGGTCTGTTCACTAGTTCTTTTACAAGCGTCGTTTATCATTCTTTTATTTTCCTACTTCTGTAGTGCATGCAGTGTTATTCTTTTCTCTTTCTTTTTTACCATTCCACTATCAGAGATCCTTGCCTGTGCTAGCAATCCTTGTCTAAATGGAGCAACCTGTTTTGATAGCAATGGCGGCAGTAGTTATGTCTGTCTCTGTCCTGCTGGCTTGGAAGGATCAAACTGTGAAAATGGTACTCATTCCTTCTTTCCTTACTCAAATATCGCCCAACGTAGCTATAACGCTAATAATAGTCTATATCAGCTTACACCTATATTACCGTCTAGTCGATTAATCGTCCAAAAAAATCACTGTGTAGTCGACTAGCAAAAAGGGGCTTTCAAAACAGGACTAGTCCGTATAAAATCTTCTGGTTTTTATGGCACAAACTATAAAAACGATACAACTTGTCATTTTCATTTTTTTTTTTGTCTTGTGCAAGGCTGAAATTTCAACTTCATTACCACATTGCATTTCTCTCTGCAGAAACTCTAGCATGTGCCAGCAATCCCTGTCTGAATGGAGCAACCTGTTTTGATAGCAATGGCGGCAGTAGTTATGTCTGTCTCTGTCCTGCTGGCTTGGAAGGATCAAACTGTGAAAATGGTACTCTTTCCTTCTTTCCTTACTCAAATATCTGAATGCCACAATTGATTAATTGAGAAAGCTAAATACATTTTCTTGTTTTTACCATGGTCTGTTCACTAGTTCTTTTACAAGCGTCGTTTATCATTCTTTATTTTCCTACTTCTGTAGTGCATGCAGTGTTATTCTTTTCTCTTTCTTTTTTACCATTCCACTATCAGAGATCCTTGCCTGTGCTAGCAATCCTTGTCTGAATGGAGCAACCTGTTTTGATAGTAATGGCGGCAGTAGTTATGTTTGTCTTTGTCCTGCTGGCTTGGAAGGATCAAACTGTGAAAATGGTACTCATTCCTTCTTTCCTTACTCAAATATTGCCCAACGTAGCTATAACGCTGATAATAGTCTATATCAGCTTACACCTATATTACCGTCTAGTCGATTAATCGTCCAAAAAAATCACTGTGTTGTCGACTAGCAAAAAGGGGCTTTCAAAACAGGCCTAGTCCGTATAAAATCTTCTGGTTTTTATGGCACAAACTATAAAACGATACAACTTGTCATTTTCATCTTTTTTGTCTTGTGCAAGGCTGAAATTTCAACTTCATTACCACATTGCATTTTCTCTGCAGAAACTCTAGCATGTGCCAGCAATCCCTGTCTGAATGGAGCAACCTGTTTTGATAGCAATGGCGGCAGTAGTTATGTCTGTCTCTGTCCTGCTGGCTTGGAAGGATCAAACTGTGAAAATGGTACTCTTTCCTTCTTTCCTTACTCAAATATCTGAATGCCACAATTGATTAATTGAGAAAGCTAAATACATTTTCTTGTTCTTACCATGGTCTGTTCACTAGTTCTTTTACAAGCGTCGTTTATCATTCTTTTATTTTCCTACTTCTGTAGTGCATGCAGTGTTATTCTTTTCTCTTTCTTTTTTACCATTCCACTATCAGAGATCCTTGCCTGTGCTAGCAATCCTTGTCTGAATGGAGCAACCTGTTTTGATAGTAATGGCGGCAGTAGTTATGTTTGTCTTTGTCATGCAGGCTTTGAAGGAACAAACTGTGAAAATGGTACATATCCTGTTCTTTTCATTTCACTTTCATTAAGTATCTGATTTTTATACTTGCATTAACTATCTGATTTCTTAACACATGTATTAACTCTCTGATTTGTTCACACATGCATTACCTATGTGATTTTCTTACAGTTGCATTAAGTACCTGCTTTCTTGCACCTAGATGAAGTATTTGATTCCTTCACATACGTTAACTGTTCTATTGTATTCAACTTAATGATTTATATGTTGTGATGATTACTTGAATCTTTAAAATCATACTCAAACCACAGAAAAGGTACTTATATAATTAGCAGAGTAAGCTTGAAACCAACAATGTGGGACCTTTTTGCTGCAGTTCCATTTGTGTGATATATTTTGAAGACAATTTTGTTTCTTTAGTTCCATTTTGTTTGTCAAAAATAGACACTGCTATTTTTTTTAAGAAGTAATATTTACCTGCAGAAGTAAGAGCCACCAGGGTGGTACTCTTCTTGTTGCTAGCTTGAAAATTGCATAGTAGTATATTCCACCTTGCATATCAGAACACTCAATGAACATATTTTCATATTTTCTATATGCAACCTCCTTCTAATTACTCCTTACTGTATCATGTTGGATCCAAAATTGCCATTTTTAAAACCCTTTTTCGTCAGACATGCTTGTGCCAGCAATCTTTGTCTGAATGGAGCAACCTGTTTTGATAGCAATGGTGGATGGTGGCAGTAGTCACGTCTGTCTTTGTCCTACTGGCTTTGAAGGAACAAACTGTGAAAATTATACTCATTTCTTCTTTCCTTACTCAAATATCTAAATGTCATTTTCATTTTTCAGCCTGATATCATTTCTCCTGAACTCTTGCCCTTGCTTTATTCTTTACAATCCCAACCATTATTATTCACAAAGCTATTCAATGACTACTCTTTTGTTTCAGAGCTGTCCCATCATTTAATAGTGTCATTTATCATTGCTTCATTTCCCTACTTCTGCAGTGCATGTATTGTCATTCTTTTCTCTTTCTTTTGTACTACTCCACTATCAGAGATCCTTGCTTGTGCTAGCAATCCTTGTCTGAATAGGGCAACCTGTTTTGATAGCAATGGCAGCAGTGGTTATGCCTGTCTATGTCCTACTGGCTTTGAAGGGACAAATTGTGAAAATGGTACGCTTTCATTTATCACCCTGATATCATCTGTGTTAAACTCTTGGCCTTGCTCTTATTCATTACAATCCTAAAACTGTGAAAATGTTACAACTTTTCATTTTCCTTTTTATATATATATTTTTTAAATTTCAAACTTGAATACCACAATCCCATCCATTAGTAATCACAAAAGTGTTATTGGACTAGACCCAGCTATTTGTAGAGCTATCCCATTCTTCTAAAAGAGCCATTTGTCATCGCATCATTTCCCTACTTCTGCAATGCATGCAGTGACTTTCTTTCCTCTTTCCTTTTTTAACAATTTGACAGTTGGTGGTAGATTTTATTTTACTCTTTCCAAATACCAGAACTGAATGTTACCTTCGAAAGTGCATCATCACAGTGTTATTCCTTATGTTTACGCAAAAACATGTACATAAAGTATGTGTAATCCTAACATTCATTTTCTACTGCAGTTGCTGCACCATGTGCTAGCAATCCGTGTTTGGAAGGAGCAACGTGTGTGGAGAATACAGAAGACAGTACATACTCCTGCATATGTCCCGATGGATTCCAAGGAACAAACTGTGAATCAGGTATTTGATCTACAAATAATCTTTTGCCTTATCAGCCACTCATTTCAATGAATCATTTCATCAATGATATATTCAATTATTGGTATGTACATGATCAGTTGCATAACTAAGATACATCTTGATTAATTTTCATAAATACAAAGCTACACTCTTTTTTTGCAATGTGCTCTATCACCTTTCTTTTCTTTAAAGTTCATAGAATAGCTTTATATCTGTTAACATCTCGCCTCGTATCTTTGCTCTCTTTGATATACAAAATATCTATCTACACACATATATTTGTTTTCCTTCACTACTCCTAGAAATCATCCCTGCATGTAGAAGTGACCCTTGTCAGAATGGAGCAACCTGTTTCGATCAATCAAGTGGTGCTTCTTATGCCTGCCTCTGTGCAGCTGGATATGAGGGAACAAACTGTGAAAATGGTACTTGTAGAAATCAATCTCATTTCATCTTCAAAAGTGCTATAATATGTTTATACACTTCAATCCATCTTAACTGCCATGTATCTACCATATTTGTAGTACCATGTCAGTTATTTTATTTTATTTTAAATCTTATATTATTTTGTTATATCTTAAATCAAAATATTTTTCTACAAAATACTTTTTCCATGGCATGACATCTTTCAATTTTGTTCTTATTTATCCTTCTCATTTCATATTGCATGAATTTCTTCAGAGATGCTGGCATGTGAAAGCAATCCTTGTCTAAATGGAGCAACTTGTTTTGATAGCAATGGTGGCAGTAGTTACATTTGTCTCTGTCCTGCAGGCTTTGAAGGAACACATTGTGAAAATGGTACATATCCTGTTTTTATTCTTTCACTTGCATTTATAATCTGATTTCTTACACTTGCATTTATAATCTGATTTCTTTCACTTGCATTTATAATCTGATTTCTTTCACTTGCATTTATAATCTGATTTCTTATACTTGCATTAACTTTCTGATTTTTCTTTCCACTTGCATGTACTATCTGATTTTGTTTACACTTGCGTTAATTATCTCATTTCTTTAGGCATGTATTAACTGTCTCATTTGTTCATACTTGCATTGATTATCTGTCTTATTTCTAGAACATCAATGTATTAAACTTAATGATTTGTATGTTGTGATGATTACTTGAATCTATAAAACCACTCACAAACCACAGAAAAGGTTCTGAAATAATAAGCAGAGTTAACTTCAAACCAACTCAAATGGTGGGCCTATAACATCTTTTTCTGCAGTTCCATTTCTTCCTTCTGTATATACCTTTTTCATTGCCTGAATTCCCACCGTTATCACCACAATCCTTGTCTGAATGGAGCAACTTGTTTTGATCACAATGGCGGCAGTGATTATGTCTGTCTCTGTCCTCCTGGTTTTGAAGGAACACAATGTGAAAATGGTGCTTTTCCTTTTCCTTGCATCCCTTTTCTTAGCTTTGTAATGTAGTTAATCTTGTCACTATACTATTTCTTTTCTTTTTAGCCTTAAAGGTAATACAAAGTTTTGGGAAATTTTGAACATTGGATGGATAGTAATTCTTAAAATTTTGATATATTTGGATGCCCCTGTGGATGTATTATATGCACTAGAAAATTTAGCCCCTAAAACACTTCTGCTTTCGAGAAATTGAATACATTCTAAATATTTCAAATATTTCAAATAGCGCCCAAGGCCATTCCATGGTAGCTGCGACCATGAAAATCTCATAATATGCAGTTCTGATATATAATTTCCAAACGGGAATAGCAAATTGGTTGATTGTAGTCAAGAAAAATTGTTTTAAAGCTAAAGTAATATCAGTCTATCAGGAGCTATACAACATAAAGAATTTATTATTTACAATTTCATCAATTTAGACTCAATTTCAACCGTGACAACGATCATTCAATATTGTAAAATTGCATATGCTTCCAATATGTTCATTTGAACCAAATTCATGACCCCATACCAAATTTTGTATTACCTTTAAATACAGTTTTCCATGATTATCCTTGTAATAACAATATCCTTCATCTTGAAAGCAAATGTATTGTATTATTAGTGTAATCCTGTTTTACTACTAAATATTCCTTTATTCTTATTCATGGCAATTTAATAGCCCTCACTCTTTCGTACGATAGTCTTCTTTCTTAATTCTATATCTATTTGCCTATACATTCTTCCAAAAGCACCAAGTATATTACATTGTTGTGAAGTTCTTGATCTAAAGGTTTCACGAGCCATACTGAAGACTGATTTCTCTCTGTGTCATACATCAGAAATCCTTGCATGTGCCAGCAATCCTTGTCTGAATGGAGCAACCTGTTTTGATAGCAATGGTGGCAGTAGTCACGTCTGTCTCTGTCCTGCTGGCTTTGATGGAACAAATTGTGAAAATGGTACACTTTTCATTTTTCAGACTTATAGCATTTGTGTTAAACTCTTGTCCTTGCCCTTATACATTACAATCCTAACATAATTATTCACAAAGCTATTAAATGAGAATTCATTTGCTTTAGAGCTATCTCATTGTTTTAAAAGCGTCATTATTCATTGTGTCATTTCCCTAATTCTGCAGTGCGTGCAATGCTATTTTATTGTCTTTCTATTTTACCAATCCGCTATCAGAGATCCTTGCCTGTGCTAGCAATCCTTGTCTGAATGGAGCAACCTGTTTTGATCACAATGGCGGCAGTAGTTATGTCTGTCTCTGTCCTGCTGGTTTTGAAGGCACACGATGTGATAATGGTGCTTTTCCCTTTCCTTACATCCTATACATTAACTTTGTATTTCTGTTATGCTTTTTACTATATACTATTTATTTTACGCGTTTGTAATCAGATCCATTTTTTTATTTTGAAAGCAAATGTAATGTATCGTTGGTTAAATCCCATTTTACTACTAAACACTCCTTTAATTCTCATTCATGGCAATCAAATAGCCCTGTCTCCTTCTTACAATGCTCCTCTTTCTTAATTCTATATTTACTTATTTGCCTATACATTTTCCGAACCACCTAAAAAAGTACCTATGTGGCTAAACTTTGATTTTCACCGAAATCTCACAAATTTATTCTTACGAAGTTTTTAGTATTGTCCAACCCTTGTCTGAATGTGGTACCTGTTTTGAGCAATCAGATGAGACGAGCTACCTGTCTCTGTTTTTGAAGACACAGCCTATGAACTTGTTATATAGCTATATCCTCACTTTTTGCATTTTTCTCTTTGAATTACATTACATTGTTGTGTAGTACTTGACTGACTAAAGGTTTCACTAGCCATACTGAAGACTGATTTCTCTCTGTGTCATACATCAGAAATCCTTGCCTGTGCCAGCAATCCCTGTCTGAATGGAGCAACCTGTTTTGATAGCAATGGTGGCAGTAGTCACGTCTGTCTCTGTCCTGCTGGCTTTGAAGGAACAAATTGTGAAAATGGTACACTTTTCATTTTTCAGACTTATATCATTTGTGTTAAAGTCTTGTCCTTGCCCTTATACATTACAATCCTAACATAATTATTCACAAAGCTTTTAAATGAGAATTCATTTGCTTTAGAGCTATCTCATTGTTTTAAAAGCGTCATTATTTATTGTGTCATTTCCCTAATTCTGCAGTGCGTGCAATGCTATTTTATTGTCTTTCTTTTTTTACCAATCCGCTATCAGAGATCCTTGCCTGTGCCAGCAATCCTTGTCTGAATGGAGCAACCTGTTTTGATCACAATGGCGGCAGTAGTTATGTCTGTCTCTGTCCTGCTGGCTTTGAAGGAACAAATTGTGATAATGGTACACTTTTCATTTTTCAGACTTATATAATTTGTGTTAAACTCTTGCCCTTGCCCTTTTTCTTTTTCTTTACAATCCCAACCATTCTTATTCACAAAGCTTTTAAATGAGTATTCATTTGTTTTAGAGCTATCTCATTGTTTTAAAAGCGTCATTATTCATTGTGTCATTTCCCTAATTCTGCAGTGCGTGCAATGCTATGTTATTGTCTTTCTTTTTTACCAATCTGCTATCAGAGATCCTTGCCTGTGCTAGCAATCCTTGTCTGAATGGAGCAACCTGTTTTGATCACAATGGCGGCAGTGGTTATGTCTGTCTCTGTCCTGCTGGTTTTGAAGGCACACGATGTGATAATGGTGCTTTTCCCTTTCCTTACATCCTATACATTAACTTTGTATTTCTGTTATGCTTTTTACTATATACTATTTATTTTACGCGTTTGAAATCAGATCCATTTTTTTATTTTGAAAGCAAATGTAATGTGTCGTTGGTTAAATCCCATTTTACTACTAAACACTCCTTTAATTCTCATTCATGGCAATCAAATAGCCCTGTCTCCTTCTTACAATGCTCCTCTTTCTTAATTCTATATTTACTTATTTGCCTATACATTTTCCGAACCACCTAAAAAAGTACCTATGTGGCTTAACTTTGATTTTCACCGAAATCTCACAAATTTATTCTTACAAAGTTTTTAGTATTGTCCAACCCTTGTCTGAATGTGGTACCTGTTTTGAGCAATCAGATGAGACGAGCTACCTGTCTCTGTTTTTGAAGACACAGACTATTAACTTGTTATATAGCTATATCCTCACTTTTTGCATTTTTCTCTTTGAATTACATTACATTGTTGTGTAGTACTTGACTGACTAAAGGTTTCACTAGCCATACTGAAGACTGATTTCTCTCTGTGTCATACATCAGAAATCCTTGCCTGTGCCAGCAATCCCTGTCTGAATGGAGCAACCTGTTTTGATAGCAATGGTGGCAGTAGTCACGTCTGTCTCTGTCCTGCTGGCTTTGAAGGAACAAATTGTGAAAATGGTACACTTTTCATTTTCAGACTTATATCATTTGTGTTAAAGTCTTGTCCTTGCCCTTATACATTACAATCCTAACATAATTATTCACAAAGCTATTAAATGAGAATTCATTTGCTTTAGAGCTATCTCATTGTTTTAAAAGCGTCATTATTTATTGTGTCATTTCCTAATTCTGCAGTGCGTGCAATGCTATTTTATTGTCTTTCTATTTTACCAATCCGCTATCAGAGATCCTTGCCTGTGCTAGCAATCCTTGTCTGAATGGAGCAACCTGTTTTGATCACAATGGCGGCAGTAGTTATGTCTGTCTCTGTCCTGCTGGTTTTGAAGGCACACGATGTGATAATGGTGCTTTTCCCTTTCCTTACATCCTATACATTAACTTTGTATTTCTGTTATGCTTTTTACTATATACTATTTATTTTACGCGTTTGTAATCAGATCCATTTTTTTATTTTGAAAGCAAATGTAATGTATCGTTGGTTAAATCCCATTTTACTACTAAACACTCCTTTAATTCTCATTCATGGCAATCAAATAGCCCTGTCTCCTTCTTACAATGCTCCTCTTTCTTAATTCTATATTTACTTATTTGCCTATACATTTTCCGAACCACCTAAAAAAGTACCTATGTGGCTAAACTTTGATTTTCACCGAAATCTCACAAATTTATTCTTACGAAGTTTTTAGTATTGTCCAACCCTTGTCTGAATGTGGTACCTGTTTTGAGCAATCAGATGAGACGAGCTACCTGTCTCTGTTTTTGAAGACACAGCCTATGAACTTGTTATATAGCTATATCCTCACTTTTTGCATTTTTCTCTTTGAATTACATTACATTGTTGTGTAGTACTTGACTGACTAAAGGTTTCACTAGCCATACTGAAGACTGATTTCTCTCTGTGTCATACATCAGAAATCCTTGCCTGTGCCAGCAATCCCTGTCTGAATGGAGCAACCTGTTTTGATAGCAATGGTGGCAGTAGTCACGTCTGTCTCTGTCCTGCTGGCTTTGAAGGAACAAATTGTGATAATGGTACACTTTTCATTTTTCAGACTTATATAATTTGTGTTAAACTCTTGCCCTTTTTCTTTTTCTTTACAATCCCAACTTTTCTTATTCACAAAGCTTTTAATTGTGTATTCATTTGTTTTAGAGCTATCCCATCTTTTTCATTCTTTAATTTTTCTACTTTTGTAGTGCATGCAGTGCCATTCATTTCTCTTTCTTTTTTACCACTCCACTTACAGATATCCTTGCCTGTGCTAGCAATCCTTGTCTGAATGGAGCTACATGTTTTGATAGCAATGGTGGCAGTAGTTATGTCTGTCTCTGTCCTGTTGGATTTGAAGGAACAAATTGTGAAAATGGTACTCATTTCCTTACTAAAATATCTTAATGTTACAATAAGCTGATGAGTTTGGGAAACTATTACCATTTTCTGTTCTTATCATGATCTTGTCAGTACCTTTTATCATATTAATTATTTTTTTTAAATTCTAACGATTTAACATTTACTCTGAACTCCTTTTTCTGTTTCTTTTATTAATTAATCTAAAAAAAAATCCCATGTTGTTTCTCCAATACTTGTGAGGATGGAGCCACCTGATTCAAAGAGCAAGATGCAAGAAGTTATGCCTGTCCCTGTCCTTCTGGGTTTGATGGCACAAAGTGTGAAAATGATACAAATTTTCACTTTCCTTTTTATATTTTTTTGTCTTGTGCAAAACTGAATTTTAAAAGTGTTATCACATTGCATTTCTCCCTGCAGAAATTGTAGCATGTGCCAGCAATCCCTGCTTGAATGGAGCAACCTGTTTTGATCACAATGGTGGCAGTGCTTATGCCTGTCTATGTCCTGCTGGCTTTGAAGGGACAAATTGTGAAAATGGTATACTTTTCATTTATCAGCCTGATATCATTTTGTTAAACTCTTGCCCTTGCTCTTATACATTACAATCCTAACATAATTATTCACAAAGCTATTAAATGAGAATTATTTTGCTTTAGAGCTATCTCATTGTTTCAAAAACGTCATTTATCATTGTGTCATTTCCCTAATTCTGCAGTGCATGCAATGCTATTTTATTCTCTTTCTATTTTACCAATCCGCTATCAGAGATCCTTGCTTGTGCTAGCAATCCTTGTCTGAATGGAGCAACCTGTTTTGATCACAATGGCGCCAGTGGTTATGTCTGTATCTGTCCTGCTGGTTTTGAAGGAACACGATGTTATAATGGTGCTTTTCCCTTTCCTTACATCCTATACATTAACTTTGTATTTCTGTTATGCTTTTTACTATATACTATTTATTTTACGCGTTTGTAATCAGATCCATTTTTTTATTTTGAAAGCAAATGTAATGTATCGTTGGTTAAATCCCATTTTACTACTAAACACTCCTTTAATTCTCATTCATGGCAATCAAATAGCCCTATCTTCTTACAATGGTCCTCTTTTTTAATTCTATATTTATTTATTTGCCTATACATTCTTCCGAACCACCCGAAAAGTACTTATGTGGCTAAACTTTGATTTTCACCGAAATCTCACTAATTTATTCTAAGAAAGTTTTTAATATTATCCAACCCTTGTCTGAATGTGGTACCTGTTTTGAGCAATCAGATGAGACGAGCTACCTGTCTCTGTTTTTCAAGGCACAGACTTTGAACTTGTTATATAGCTTTATCCTCACTTTTTGCATTATGTTTTCTGGTTGTCCGTATGTCCCGTTCTCGTGATCGCGTTATCTCAAGAACCGATCGATGGATTCCTGCCAAACTTAGGGCATGTATGTATCTTGCAGAGCCGATGAACTGATTAGATTTTGGGGTCACGAGGTTAAAGGTCGAAGGTCACAGGGCTCATTATGTATTAAAAAATAGCTTGTGATCGCATTATCTTGAGAACAGATTACCATCAAACACAAGACATGTTTTTTTATCTTGCAGAGCCAATGAACTGATTAGATTTTAGGGTCATGAGGTCAAAGGTCAAAGATCATGGCGCTAATTATGTATACATATAAATAGCTTGTAATCACGATATTCTGAGAACCCGTTAATGGATTACAACCAAACTGGAATATTAAAAATTGCTTCTGTTTTGGTTTTCTAAAATCGCTCTATGGTGGAGGCATCATTTTCGACTGCGTGCAGTCGAAGTTTCATCTAGTTTTCTATTTGAATTACATTACATTGTTGTGTAGTACATGACTGACTAAAGGTTTCAATAGCCATACTGAAGACTGATTTCTCTCTTTTTCATACATCAGAAATCCTTGCATGTGCCAGCAACCCTTGTCTGAATGGAGCAACATGTTTTGATAGCAATGGTGGCAGTAGTTATGTCTGTCTATGTCCTGATGGATTTGAAGGAACAACCTGTGAAAATGGTACATATCAACTTTTCTTCAATGATCCTTTTTAATCCTGTTAGGCCTTAGAATAAATTAAGGTAGGCAAATATGTTCAATTTCCTGTATGTATACATGCACCATTGATAACTTTTTATCTGTTGGTCTCTGTGGCTGTTTAGAATGAAATATATGTCTGTAAACTAGGCATTTAGATTATTATCTACATATGCCTTTTAACATATATGTAACATCCTTCCTCATCAAATCATCTCTCCACTTTTCCCAATTATAGAGATGCAGCCGTGTGAAAGCAATCCTTGTCTGAATGGAGCAACCTGCTTCACTCAGTCTATGGGTACCAGTTACTCGTGTCTCTGTCCAATGGGATTCGAAGGAACATACTGTGAAATTGGTATGCATCTCATTTTGCAAGGCTGTTTCTGATAGTGACTAAGTGTTCTGTGTATCTGCAAATTTGAAAGCATTCCTAATTGATTTTATGACTTTTTCATATACATTTCTTTGCTTTGAAAAGATATTATTAGTATCTATTCAATTAAATTAAATTCAATCAATTTTTTTATTCTTAAAGAAATAAAAAGTTTGGAGAATAATATTGTCATATTTACAGTAAAATATAATAAAACATGAAATAAGTTTATAAAATGTACATTGACATATAATAGTTCAATATTAATTTTAAAAAATAATGTGACTTTCATGCATTTAAAAGATAATGCTAAACAGCAATTATTATTTTGAATTTAATTGGATAGGTTTTAACAAGATTAATGGTACAGTGGATGCCAGTAGTCCATTTATAACAATTAAAAAAACAAAAATGCTTGGGTACTTAAAAACCTGATATTCATCACTAGTATTGCTTTTCTCTTTTGAAAAAAACATATGTTCTTAATTTAATTTGAAGTATAAGTTTACCTCATGAAGACAGATTTGCAAACTTCGGTCGCTTTCTTTATATAATTTAATAATACATAGCTAATCATATCTTGTTCCTTTCTACAAATAACAAACTCATCTGTATTCTATTCACAACTTTTTGTTCTGGACTTTCCATGATTCAGTTGTTTAATGCAGCAGATATATACACTTACTGCATATTGATTTTATATATCATTTTCGGTGTACATGTATTTCATAACATAGTTCAGTATTTAATTGGCAAGTTCAAGATATGTCCAATATACATTACCAATATGTAATTGTATTATGGAATTATGAACATGAAATGAAATATTAAAAATATTGTTTTGTGAAATTTGGTAGTTTGTCTGATTCAAGCTCTAGTAGGGCTATCATCTTGACACATTTATCAGATATACACTGGAGTAAAACCTTGGATGTGGATGGTAATGTATAGCGTGGAATTGCCCAATTATAAACATTTGTATATCATTTCATACCAATTTGAATATATTGCTCTTCCTATTTCATAGAAATTCAACCATGTGCCAGCAACCCTTGTCTGAATGGAGCAACATGTTTTGGTAGCAATGGTGGCAGTAGTTATGTCTGTCTATGTCCTGATGGATTTGAAGGAACAACCTGTGAAAATGGTACATATCAACTTTTCTTCAATGATCCTTTTTAATCCTGTTAGGCCTTAGAATAAATTAAGGTAGGCAAATATGTTCAATTTCCTGTATGTATACATGCACCATTGATAACTTTTTATCTGTTGGTCTCTGTGGCTGTTTAGAATGAAATATATGTCTGTAAACTAGGCATTTAGATTATTATCTACATATGCCTTTTAACATATATGTAACATCCTTCCTCATCAAATCATCTCTCCACTTTTCCCAATTATAGAGATGCAGCCGTGTGAAAGCAATCCTTGTCTGAATGGAGCAACCTGCTTCACTCAGTCTATGGGTACCAGTTACTCGTGTCTCTGTCCAATGGGATTCGAAGGAACATACTGTGAAATTGGTATGCATCTCATTTTGCAAGACTGTTTCTGATAGTGACTAAGTGTTCTGTGTATCTGCAGATTTGAAAGCATTCCTAATTGATTTTATGACTTTTTCATATACATTTCTTTGCTTTGAAAAGATATTATTAGTATCTATTCAATTAAATTAAATTCAATCAATTTTTTATATTCTTAAAGAAATAAAAAGTTCGGAGAATAATATTGTCATATTTACAGTAAAATAAAATAAAAGATGAAATAAGTTTATAAAATGTACATTGACATATAGTAGTTTAATATTAATTTTAAAAAATAATGTGACTTTCATGCATTAAAAAGATAATGTTAAACAGCAATTATTATTTTGAATTTAATTGGATAGGTTTTAACAAGATTAATGGTACAGTGGATGCCAGTAGTTCATTTATAACAATTAAAAAAACAAAAATGCTTGGGTACTTAAAAACCTGATATTCATCACTAGTATTGATATTCATCACTAGTATTGCTTTTCTCTTTTGAAAAAACATATGTTCTTAATTTAATTTGAAGTATAAGTTTACCTCATGAAGACAGATTTGCAAACTTCGGTCGCTTTCTTTATATAATTTAATAATACATAGCTAATCATATCTTGTTCCTTTCTACAAATAACAAACTCATTTAAGTATCACCTGAATCTATTACTTAGTCATTGTGTAAAGTAGGTTTGCTTCTGAAATCCTTATAGACAACTTCAAATGTTGTGTAATTCTTGGCATATCGATTTCATCAGTGGCATGATCATTGTATCAAGTTATGTTTTAAATGAACTCGTGATAATATGAAGTATAATTTTTAAAATTCCTCACCCTTGTGAGATTTCAACCGTATGCTAGCTTACCTTGTCCAAATGATTATGAATTGAGGGTGCAAACTTTGAAATAGCAATAAACTTATTTTAATGCTTCAGTCTTATTATTTCCTCATGCTGTATTTTGAAAAATCTTGTTACTTTTCTACTCAATCTAAATCAGTATTCTTACTACTCCAATCAACATTTGAAATGTGCCACAACATAACTAATCAAGATTTGATGATGAATTTTGTGTGGGTTTGTAATTGATTATATATGCCTATGTCAATTTTTCATGCAGAGATTCAACCTTGTATAAGCAGTCCTTGTCTGAATGGAGCAACTTGCTTTGAATCAGGTGGGGCAAGTTTTATTTGTCTCTGTCCTGCTGGTTTTGAAGGAACAAACTGTGAAATTGGTAAGTGTAGTTCTATTAGTTAACAGGTTCATTAGCCCTTTATCTTTTAAAATGTAATGCCCCCCCCAAAAAAAAAAAAATAAATAAATAAATAAAGAGAATGTAGTACCTTAGAATGCAAACAAATGAGTTAAATAAATAAATATATATATATATATATATATATCTCACAATGTATATTCCTTTTATTCCTTTTATAGGAATATTTATGTAATACAAGACTGAAGATTTCATGGGAAGATATGGTGAGGAAAGAAAGGTTTAAGGTTGGTCTAAATGAGGAGGATGTTCAAGACAAGGGAGGAAGTGTCATCAGGGCGCGAAAGTCAGTAACCTTTCATGAGAGGGATAATGCTGACTTTAATAAATGATGATATTGATGACAATACTTTTATTGCAAATGTCATATGGATGTGATATTTTATTATGTACTGCTATCAATGTTTGACATATTCCTCCCCATAGAGCTTTCAGCCTGTGACAGCAGCCCATGTGTCAACAACGGTATATGCTTTACACATAGCAATGGAGAGGCTTATATGTGTGTTTGCCCAACTGGATTTGAAGGAAAGAACTGTGAAAACATTTCAGGTAAATCACATAACTATTCAATGTTGATCTTAAAGTTCTTTTATACATAAAAGTATATATATATATAAAGCATTAACGTGCTGTATCATACTACTACTTATTGAGAATTCAGAAGTTACATATATTTTGGGAGGTAGGAAGTGCAAACATTATCATCCTGCAGTATGGGTCATATCAATTTAGCTGTATAATAAAAACCACCCAAGTTGTGTGTTTTTGTTAAATAATTTCTTGTGTTTTACCCTCTAGAATTACTCATCATATTTTGTGTATGATACATTAAGTGTTATCTCAAATAGCATTGTATAAGTGTAGCCAAGGGTCAAATACTGTTGTTGAGAATCCACATACAGAAATGTTAGTTTCATACACTGGATTTTCATACATCTTTGTCTTCATGATTGTTAATATAGCAATGCCTGCTTGTGACAGCAACCCTTGCCTGAATGGAGCTACCTGCATAGACCGTGAGGAATTCTCTGCTTACGTCTGTGTTTGTCCAGCTGGCTTTGAAGGCACAAACTGTGAAAATGGTAATGTCTGTTATTTCTATAATATGTACGTCATACAAATAATCTTGCTGTACCACAGTGTAAATATCATGGATAGATACACCAAAGGCTTTATGATTAATTAACTGTTTCCAGTGTTAAAATTAATCCATACCCGTGTTAAAAGGGTTGCCATGGAGCCAATCAAGACCAGTAATGGGTAATTTTGTAAATGTATTGTGTTGCACAAAGTGATCTTTTCTTCAATCACTGCCCACTGTTTTGTGCAAATTTGCTTGGTGGCAAATGAGTGACTGTGCAGAGAGGTGCAGAAAGCATCCAACGTGTTGAAATTACTGTTCTAAGGTCTATTAAGAAGACAATGCCATATTTGAAAGATATTTACTCTCGTAACATATTCTATGGGGAAAAATTTGTGTATAGTGTATAGGAAAAGGTTGTGTATAGTGTATAACTTTTTATGATAAAAATTGCCTGTGTTTGGATCAAACTAATTTTGCCATTGTTTGATATATCACAAAATGCATGCAACATTGATATGCTTTTTGACAGTTTTGTATACAGCAAGCTGTTTATTGACTGTAGATCATTCTTTCCATTGATGTCACTAATTTGGTGGGGCTAACAAAAAAAATACTGAATTTATATATAGATTTTCATTTGGGTTGTTATCTGAGTCAGCGCATCATTATAATGTACATTTTATGTTCCATCTAGCAAAAGTAAAAGTAAAAAGAAATATGACAGACCAATTTATACAAGAAATCAAAGTTTTACTTTGTAATATCTCTCAAATTTATAGAATTGTCATATTGTCTTTAAACCCATGGTTTTGATAAACATGTTATCCATAAGTAAGAGCATTAATCTATACATGCAGTGTCATTGATAATCACTTACTCCACTGCATGTGGGAACCGGGCAATCCTTGTATTCTTCCTTATTATATATCTGGCTTTATATGATTATATCATGCTTAACTACTTATCTAGATATCCCAATATGCAACAGCAATCCTTGTGAGAATGGAGCTACATGTATCCAACAAAATGATACCAACAGCTATGTTTGTCTCTGTCTGGATGCTTTTGAAGGAGTCAATTGTGAAATTGGTAAATTTATTGCCATTCTCTGTACATAGATTTTGTCATAGTTTTAGCACTAGCACTCCATAGAAAGGATGTTGGTGGGTTCTTTATTTTTATTTATTATTCATTAATTTATTTATAATTATTTTTATTATTATTAACATTTTTTTTTTTTTTTTTGGGGGTGGCTACGTCCCCCAAATATAGAGCATTTGATTAAGACAAAAATTCTTCTGCAATAAAAGAGGTAATATATACATTTATCATACAAAATTCGTACATGTATTTGATAATACATTAATATCTAAATACTATTGTAATATTTGATTTATATTTTTGATTTATTAAAACATATTCACATTTGTAATTCTAATAATATATTGTGTTAAATTGTCAATCCCAAAATATTATGCCATAATTCCATAGAATAATATAGGGACATGTAATGATACATGAAACATACCTATACATTGTATGTTGCATTTTATTGAAGTTCAAACCCCAATCACTCAGATTATTTTTAGTGATATCTCAGTTGGGAAGGGCAGATTCTACCCCCCCCCCCAAATCTTGGCCATGAAGTGATGAAATATTTTGGGGTACATAGGGCATCATATAAGGAACTAATCCATTAGGTTTAATATATCTCATATGGTCTTTATTCTTATATTCACATATCATCCATTTGAATCGTGTACGTTTTGGAAAATGTAAATTTTTGTAATTTTCGCGATTTTCATGATGTTTGATCCTGGGGAGTACCACATGATTCAAACCTATGAAAAATAGATAACAAATATGTAAGACACTAGATCATCGTGATGTGTTCTTTAGTAAAGCTAATTTTACAAGGATCAGTGACATTAATCGCACTAGGTAAAGCTGCAATTTAGAGTTCTAAATCTTGGATTTTTTTGTTGTTTTCCAATTAACTCATCAGAAATCCTAGCATGTGCCATCAATCCTTGTCTGAATGGAGCAACCTGTGTTGATAGCAATGGAGGCAGTAGCTATGTCTGTCTCTGTCCTGCTGGCTTTGAAGGAACAAACTGTGAAAATGGTATACAATGCTTCTATGCTTTATTAATTATACTTACTAAATTATACTTTGCCACCATTTTGCCTATTCATGTATAATTATACACACTTGTCTGTCCTCTTTTTCTGACCGTAGAAGTCCTAGCCTGTGTCAGCAATCCTTGTCTGAATGGAGCAACCTGTCTTGATAGCAATGGAGGCAGTAATTATGTCTGTCTCTGTCCTGCTGGCTTGGAAGGAACAAACTGTGATAATGGTACACGATGCTCTTTATACCTTCAGTCATGTGCTGTTTTTTTTTCCGTCTCTCTAATGTATATCCTTTATCCCCAAAATAGTTTTTTTCTACTCCAATGTACTTCATCGATCTTTATTATTAAGTTTCATTCAGTAAACTAGGTCTGTTTTATTGTTTAATTCCATAAAACAAATCAAATCCTATTTTATCTGTATGTATTTCTACATGTATTACTTGTGTCCTCAGTGTTCTCACTTTTCTTGTTTCTGTTTTAGTGAATGCAGTACCAGTCTTTACTTTTCTCTTTTTCTTTTGTACCACTCCACTATTAGAAATCCTTGCATGTGCCAGCAATCCTTGTCTGAACGGAGCAACCTGTTTTGATAGCAATGGTGGCAATAGCTTTGTCTGTCTTTGTCCTGCTGGCTTTGAAGGAACAAACTGTGAAAATGGTACACGATGCTTCTTCTATGCTCTATTAATTTCTGGAATGTTAGATTAAATATAATCTCTTTTTATTCTTGTGTGAATGTAATTTATTACACACCTCATTTATAGGTAAAAAATACATTTATACTTTGCCACCATTTTGCCTTTTTTGCTTCTCAACATTTTTTTCTTCAGAAATTCTTTCATGTGCCAGCAATCCTTGTCTGAATGGAGCAACCTGTTTTGATAGCAATGGTGGCAGTAGCTTTGTCTGTCTCTGTCCTGCTGGCTTTGAAGGAACAAACTGTGATAATGGTACACGATGCTTCTGCTATGCTCTATTAATTTCTGGAATGTTAAATTAAATATAATCTCTTTTTATTCTTGTGTGAATGTAATTTATTACACACCTCATTTATAGGTTAAAATACATTTATACTTTGCCACCATTTTGCCTATACATGTATATAGACTCGTCCGTCCTCTTTTTCTGACCGTAGAAATCCTAGCCTGTGCCAGCAATCCTTGTCTGAATGGAGCAACCTGTTTTGATAGCAATGGAGGCAGTAGTTATGTCTGTCTCTGTCCTGCTGGCTTGGAAGGAACAAACTGTGATAATGGTATACGATGCTCTTTCTACCTTCAGTCATGTGCTGTTTTTTTTCTTCTCTCTTTTGTATATCCTTTCTCCCCCAAATAGTATTTTCTACTACTTTCATTATTATGTTCATTATTATCCCCTCGCCGACGAAGTCGGAGGGGATATAGTAACGCTGCTGTCCGTCCTGTCTGTCTGTCCGTCCTTCCGTCCTTCCGTAACAAATCTGGCTTCCGATTGATAACTTTAGTAATGTTTGACGGATTTTAATGAAAATTGATATGAAGGTACATGGTATCAAAATACAGCCTAAGTTCGATTTTGGAGTATGTAGGTCAAAGGTCATAGCTCATTAAATATGCGAAAAAATACAAATCTGGTTTCCATTCGATAACTTTAGTAATGTTTGACGGATTTTAATGAAATTTGCTATGAAGGTACATGGTATCAAAATGCAGCCTAACTTTGATTTCGGAGTATGTAGGTCAAAGGTCATAGCTCATTAAAAATGCGATCTGGTTTCCGGTTGATAACTTCAGTAATGTTTGACGGATTTTAATGAAATTGGATATGGAGTTACGTGGTATTAAAACACAGCCTAAGTTTGATTTCGGAGTATTTAGGTCAAAGGTCATAGTACATTAAATATGCAAATCTGATTTCCGTTCGATAACTTTAGTAATGTTTGACGGATTTTAATGAAATTTGATATGAAGGTACATGGTATGAAAATACAGCCTAAGTTCGATTTTGGAGTATGTAGGTCAAAGGTGAAAGGTCATAGCTCATTAAATATGTGAAAATACCTAATTATATATGCGAAAATGTGATTAACTTCCTTGCCTAGTAATATAATAGTATAGTCTAATGGAGGTTACTTGTTCTGACGTATATAGACCATTTGTACCCTGCAAGGGGATGCTTTGCTTTGCGTTGACTTATTCGTAATGCCCCGACGGTCGATTCATTCAAATCACTACTGAAGACATTTATGTTCATCCAATAATCTGTTAATTATATGCTAGTCTATGCCAAATAATGTTTTTCCTTACTACAATAAGATCGTAATCATTCAACTATTATAATTGTGTTCATAAGTTTATATCATTGATATTATATCTGATTTTTTCATCATTGTATACAAAATATATGTTCTGTTAACTCATGCATATTTAAATCTTTAGATTAATCATGTAATATATTGTATAATTGATTGTTGTAAAGTGGATAGAGAATTCTTTATTATGCGCTGTATAAAAATGACTTTATTATTATTATTATTATTATTATTATTTAGTTTAATTAAGTAAACTAGGTCTATTTTATCATTTAATTCCATAAAACAAATCAAATCCTCTTTTATCTTTATGTATTTTATAACTACATCTATTTCTTATGACCTCAGTATTCTGAGTTTTCTCGTTACTGTTATAGTGAATTGAGTCCTATTCTTTTCTCTTCTCTTTTTCGTTTGTACTACTCCACTATTAGAAATACTTGCCTGTGCTAGCAATCCTTGTCTGAATGGAGCAACCTGTTTTGATAACAATGGTGGCAGTGGCTTTGTCTGTCTCTGTCCTGCTGGCTTTGAGGGAACGAACTGTGAAAATGGTACTTTGGCTTCTTGCAAATTCTTTTCCCATACTGGACTGTTTTGTGCCCTTTCCTTTTGTAATGGGCCACACTCATTTTGAACCATATTGTAATATTACTGTGTCTAATAACATACATTATACATGTATGTGAACAAATGCCATAATATATGTAATGTGGTATTTGTTCACATATTTTTGTTTGATTTTTGTGAGTCTATAACAAGAGATATTGGCTCTTTTCCTTTATTTTTATGTCATCCCTTTTTTGCTTCACAACATTTTTTTCTTCAGAAATTCTTTCATGTGCCAGCAATCCTTGTCTGAATGGAGCAACCTGTTTTGATAGCAATGGTGGCAGTAGCTTTGTCTGTCTCTGTCCTGCTGGCTTTGAAGGAACAAACTGTGAAAATGGTACACGATGCTTCTGCTTTGCTCTATTAATTTCTGGAATGTTAAATTAAATATCATCTCTTTTTATTCTTGTGTGAATGTAATTTATTACACACCTCATTTATAGGTAAAAAATACATTTATACTTTGCCACCATTTTGCCTATACATGTATATACACTCGTCTGTCCTCTTTTTCTGACCGTAGAAATCCTAGCCTGTGCCAGCAATCCTTGTCTGAATGGAGCAACCTGTCTTGATAGCAATAGTGACAGTGGTTATACCTGTCTCTGTCCTGCTGGCTTTGAAGGAACAAACTGTGAAAATGGTACACGAAACATCTCTTCTCTTTTTCTCTTATACACTTAATCCTCTTAAACAATTGCTTGCATTGAATCATATATGTAGGTGACATTGATTTTTTATATAGATGTAAATGAAATAACCTAAGGTTTATTATGGCTTGATTTATTTCCTTGTTAGAAATTATTATCTATTAAATTAAATATAATCTGTTTTTATTCTTGTGTGAATGTAATTTATTACACACCTCATTTATAGGTTTGCCACCATTTTGCCTATACATGTACAGAGTGAGTCAGAAAAAATGTCCCACTTTTTAAAAGTTGTATTGTTTGAAGTATGAATATTTAATCACGGGTTTCATGATATGTCTTGATAGAGTTATCCTCCAAGTACATTTAGGTACCATTTTCATTTGAATCTCTGCATGCATGACTGAACATCAGACAATATTTACAAGACTGCCAGATCTCACTTGCGCCAAGTTGCTGGGTTAGGAATAAAATAGTGTTTTGAACAAAGACAGCCAGACAGACAAAACACACACACACATGCACGCACGCACACACACGCACACGCACAAACACACACATACGCACACGAACAGGCACACGCACACAAATGAGCGTTCCATTTCCGACAAGGCCCACCCAAATTGTTACTTTTTGTCGGAATTCTTCTTCTCGTGAAAAGTTGAGTGGCCGCTGTCCTCTTGGTGCGTATTGGCGGATGTTGTGCGTGTTGAGCTTCATGATGATGATGATGATGATGAAGATTAAGATGATGACAATGATGATGATGATGATGATATGATGATATGATGGTGGTAGTGAATGTGTACTAAAGGGAAAGATTGTCAGGGAAATGCCACTTAAACATTCAGCGATCTTGATAAAAATCAATGGTTCATCAGAAAAGAGGAAATTATGAAACAATTTTTACCGTGTGCTGTGTGTTGTGTGTGTGTGTGTGTGTGCGTGTGCGTGAATGCGTTTGTGTGTGCGTGTGTGTGTGTGTTTGTGCTTGTGTGTGTCTGTCTGACTGTCTTTGTTCAATGCACGGTTTTATTCCTCACCCAGTAACTTGGCGCAAGTGAGATATGGCAGTCTTGTAAAGATTGTCTGATGTTCAGTCATGCATGCAGAGATTCAAATGAAAATGGTACCTAAATGTACTTGGAGGATAACTCTATCAAGACATATCATGAAACCCGTGATTAAATATTCATACTTCAAACAATACAACTTTTAAAAAGTGGGACATTTTTTCTGACTCACTCTGTATATACACTCGTCTGTTCTCTTTTTCTGACCGTAGAAATCCTAGCCTGTGCCAGCACTCCTTGTCTGAATGGAGCAACCTGTCTTGATAGCAATAGTGACAGTGGTTATACCTGTCTCTGTCCTGCTGGCTTTGAAGGAACAAACTGTGAAAATGGTACATGAAACATCTCTTTTTCTCTTACCCGGTATACACTTAATCCTCTTAAACAATTGCTTGCATTGAATCATATATGTAAGTGACATTGATTTTTTATATAGATGTAGATGAAATAACCTAAGCTTTATTATGGCTTGATTTATTTCCTTGTTAGAAATTATTATCTATGCTAGATTTGATCCATGTGGTTTTATCACACCAGAGGAAGTAGTTTTTGTCCATCTCTATCCTGCTGGCAATCAAAAACAAATGTCAAAATGGTTTACATAAACTTTCCCTCTAGTTTCATTTTCTGGTTTTAGTTACCATTAGAGTTAAAAAAAACTCTCCCTGTATTTTGATTTCGTGTGTACATATGTAGTTAGATAGCTTAAAAGTATTTCTTTGCTATACTCTCCCACTCCAGAAATGCTTGCATGTGCGAACAATCCCTGTTTGAATGGAGCTACCTGTTTTGATAGCAATGGTGGCAGTAGTTATGCCTGTCTCTGTCCTGCTGGCTTTGAAGGAACAAATTGTGAAAATGGTATGTGATGTTCTTAACCTTGGCTTGCTCTTTTAATTGCATGTATTTATTTTTAAAATAAATGTGTACCCTATCAACTGTTCTTTTATTTTTCCAGTTAATATATACATGTATTTACTTTTAAATATTTCTTTAATATTGTATTAAATTATTAAGATTCTAACACCTCGTTTGTTGCGATTTCAACATCTGTTACATGTACCGTCTAAATGTTTCAACCATGAAGGCCCAAACTGACAATGGTTCTGATGTGCATTTTCTTACCCTATATTCCAACCATGTGTTGTTACTATAGAACACATAAATGCCATCTGGATAAGTGTATAAAAGACTCAAAATCCATTTGAATATTGTTGCTAAATATTTCATTCTATCATCATAGATTTCAAACTGCTCACCTGGTTCCTTGTCTTGTTTTACATTGCACTTTTATAGAGATACTCTCCTGCAGAAGTATCCCTTGTCTGAATGGAGCAACCTGTTTTGATAGCAATGGTGGAAGTAGTTATGTGTGTCTCTGTCCTGCTGGCTTTGAAGGAACTAATTGCGAGAATGGTAATTCTTACATGATTTACATGATTTGCATGTTTTAGTGTTAAACGATCTGATATGCATATTGAAAAATGTCCCTTTTTCAGATTGTGATTGAGTGTAACAACTTGTCGGATGTTATGTGTCATATTTATTTTGATCAAGTGGACTTTTTCGAAAATTATTAGACATGTTAATATTTTCAATATATTTTAATATTCCATGTAATACATCTCCTGTGGGATAAATTGATTTTCAGAAAAAAACTTGTTGTATATTGTGTTCATAGTGATTTTATTTGTATCGAAGCAATAGATTGACGCCAACATATCATAGTTGTATTTTGTTCAGGCTCCTCATGCTTGTGCTGGTTAAATTTTGACAAGTAACAAATATCATAATATAAAATTTAATGCATATCTCCCATCTTCAATTTTTTAAACAGAAATTCTTGGCTGCTCAAGCAGTCCTTGCCAGAATGGAGCAACCTGTTTCGATCAAAATGGAAGTGGGAGCTATGTTTGTCTCTGTCGTGCTGACTTTGAAGGAACAAACTGTGAAACTGGTAATATTCTCTTTCAATTTCTAAAAGATTGTCTCTTTGTTTCTGTTTATTTTTGCAATTTACAGTTGTATGATGTAAATATAGATCTGAATACAAGCATGTACCTAAAAGTATACAGGGTGTAACATACAACATGTATTGCAACAGTAATGATGAATGTGTCTTTAATGCTTTTTCAGTTGGGAGCCTGAATAATTAAAAAAAAATCTCCTTCCATTCATTTTCTTAAAAGTTATGAACCTTTGTGTAATAAATTTAATGTGATATTATGCTTCGTTATCATCACATCCATATTATGTTTTGTCTCTATATTTATATGGATTTGATATGCATGTTTATCATTTACTAATGCATGCAAATAGGACGTATTCCATAATCCTCTCTTAACAGTAGAATTATACCACCTTGAAGGCATTTGTAAGTGTACTGGAATATTTTCCCCAAACTTGTTTTTTTAAACGGGTACTGCTCTGTCTTACATCCTAATACTTTTCTCTTGTTTGATGTGGCATTATGGTTGAATTTTGAAGTGAAATTCTTGGCACTGGCTCACTGGATTTGCTGTTTTAATTCTAACTGAAATCAGATCACTTCTTCTCAGATAGCACATTTTCCTTATTTCAGATCAATTTTTCCAGAATCTGCAAGGAGAATTTTTGAGAAAAAAAAAATATCTAGATGGATTTAGGACCTTTCATTCAAGATTGATAACTTTGTTGAATGTTGAATGTCTTAAAGGTACTATGTCCCATTTGCAGGCCCAAAATATGAAAAGGTTAAATTCCAACGGTATTTGAAAGAAAATACTAATTTAGAACTTCCCTAATAAAATGGGGGCTTGAAAATGTCTTTAAGTGGGAAATAACGACTATTAGTTGTCGAATCGACTTAGGAGCTATAGAGCAAGTAAGTAATAGTCTGATTTTTCAGACCATTGTACCGAATGGTCGTACGTTTTATGCTGCGCAAACATTCAATCAGTTTAATTTTGGCCATTACAAGAAGTGGGTTATTGATGTAGACAATTGCTCATATACCCTTTACAGCTCATTTTATGTATGTTATTACCAAAGATGAAAAAACCAGTCAGTCACTCAATAGTGTCTGACAGTAAAGTCTAGCAATTAAACGGGTTTCCTTGCATAATTTGAATATTAGGACACTGCTAACGTTTAAATTTCACAGATAGGACATACATGACATATTCATAATTCCTGAAAAGTTCTACAGAATTTGATGTTGGCTGCAAAAGGGACATAGTATCTTTAAGATTGAAAGATTGGCAGAAGTGGATTATCAGCTACCCGTGATAGATAGTTTCATTTTTTTGTACATCTCTTTAACGTCATAAAGGTGCAGGAGGTTAATTTGGTACATTCGAAATGGCTATGGACAGGGGACGCATTGCAAAATATTTAAGACAAGACATGTTCTTTAAATAAATTTGAATGCATTATCAGCCCATTTTTCTTCCCACAAACTAATTCCATAGTGTGTGTTGTAGCTTGGTTTAAATGTAGATAATAGATGTGCTTGTTTTTTAAGTATATTTAGTCATCCTGTTTGACTAATGATTAATCATTGTCACTCCATTCTCCATGCTTTTTATTGCTCAAGTGGTGAACTGTGTATAATGTCACCAATAGCATACACTGACAAGCAAAAACAAAAAAGGTAAAAGTAAAGGTCGAGTATAGTAGATAGTACAAGCTATGCTTATGATGGAGCAGTGCAATATTGTAACCTTGTCATAACTATTTTTGTTATCGTAGTGATATCTGCATGTAACAGCAACCCCTGTCTGAATGGAGCTACCTGCTTCAATGGAGCCCAAGAGGGTTACATATGTGCCTGTGCTATGGGATTTGAAGGAGATAATTGTGAATCAGGTAATGCTAGTCTAGTACTTGAAATTATTACAGAATTACAGCTTCCTGTCTAATTTGATCAGAAATGTGTATTTTTAAAATATTTTAAAGCTCCATGCATCTACACAGTCAAAGATTTCATATGGTTGGAATAGTTTTCCTGAAACTGACATAACCACTGAAGATGTATTTATGCCTCCATGATATCATTACTCTAGAAATGACAGTCTGCAATAGCAATCCCTGTCAGAATGGAGCCACTTGCTTTGAGGGAGCACAAGGGGGATACTTTTGTTTCTGCCCAGCAGGATTTGAAGGACTCAATTGTGAATTAGGTAATACATGTGCTTTATATTGTCTTTTTTGTATGTAGTACTCCTTTTTATTTGCTTTGCAAAATACTAAATCCTCTCTTGTACAAGTTTATATTTAGTTACTTACATGTAGATGTATATAATTGTACATGTATGTGTCATCCTTTTGAACAGTGCAGCATCGAAAATTATATTATCATATGATGAAATCACAATTTTCATATATGCCATTGATATTTATTGATGAATTTCTTTTAGATCTTGGTCCATGTCAGAGTAATCCTTGCCAAAATGGAGCTACGTGTTTCAATGGAGCTTCAAGCAGATATGTTTGCCTTTGTGAAGATGGATTTGAAGGAGTAAATTGTGAGACAGGTAAGAAAATAATTTTAAAGATTATGTGACATGCTCCTTATATTAAGTGCACGGATCACTGTTCTTACGGTTGTTCATAATAACAGTGATCATTAGATTCTGTTTTTACATGTAACTTAACAGTACACATTGTGATATTATACATCTGTTTTCCCAAAATACATTAAATATTGTTACCCTGACTTTAATAATGCTGTGTTCATCAATACTAGAGTCTATATTGATTTTTTTTTCATTTGCTTTCCACAATGATGTATTCTGGCTAAGATAAGACTTTTACATGTAAAAGCATTTTACCTAGTGAAAGATATCACATAATCATTTATTTTCTATATATAAATCTCTACAGAAACCAATGCCTGTGACAGTACTCCATGTCAGAATAATGCTGTATGTTTCAATGCTGCATTAGGAGGTTACATATGCATATGTGCAGAAGGATATGAAGGAATTAACTGTGAAACAGGTATGTTAAAAAGTCCTTTGTGTTAATCAGTAACCAGTGTGGAGATCTCTATTGACAAACTGTGCAGACTCATGTAATGACAAGTGCAAAGAGTAATAGGTACCATGAAATGAAAGTGGACACTAGTACAGCAATGGCAGCGAGATGGGTATTAAGATATACCTATCAATATTTGCCTACTTTTGCAGACTTTTACATGAACATGTATGATACTGAAAATATATGTGTATAATGCAGTAGACAGGTAGCCAAATTCATTTAGACAAATTCAATGTGACATACATAATAGATGATTTAATTGCATTGGATATTTCAATGTTGAGTCATTTGAAGAATCAAAGAAATCTGTTACCGTTGTATAGTTTACAATGTTGGGACTCTTATTTCATTCATATTAGAAATCATTCTATGCGCTAGTAGCCCATGCCTCAGTGGAAGCACCTGTATAGAGGGGTCTGGACAATATGTCTGCCTCTGTGCACCTGGTTACGAAGGTACCAACTGTGAAACTGAAATCGAAGAGTGTTTCTCAAACCCTTGTCAAAATGGAGCAACATGCGTTGACTTGGTTGATGGCTATGAGTGTAGTTGTGCACCTGGTTGGATTGGAAACGACTGTGACATTGAGATACAAGAATGCGCAAGTAATCCATGCTTGAATGGAGCAATATGCGCAGAAATGGTGGATGGCTATCGCTGTATCTGCTTTGTTGGGTGGACAGGTGACGACTGTGGAATTGAAGTCCTAGAATGTCTCAGTGATCCTTGCATGAATGGAGGAACATGCATGGAGAATGTGAATGGGTACCAGTGCAGGTGTGCTCCTGGATGGACAGGCACCCACTGTGAGACTGATATCATGGAGTGTCTTAGCATACCGTGCCTGAACAGTGGGACATGTACTGACCTCATCAATGGGTTCACGTGTCAATGTGCCAGTGGTTGGACTGGTCCCACCTGTAATGAGGACATAGAAGAATGCGCCAGTAACCCATGTGCTAATGGTGCCACTTGCCTCGACCTGACTAACGAATACAGCTGCCAGTGTGTCCCAGGATGGACTGGAACTTTATGTGAGATTGAAATCCAAGAATGTTCGAGCCAGCCATGCCAAAACGATGGAACCTGTATTGACTTGATTAATTCCTATGTGTGCATTTGTGCTCCTGGCTGGATGGGGAACGTATGCCAGAATGACATCTTCGAATGCTCCAGTGACCCATGCTTGAATGGAGCAAATTGTATGGAGCTCATTGATGGCTACCAGTGCGAGTGTACAGCTCAATTTGAAGGAGTCAACTGCGAATTGGGTACCTTTGTGTGATCTTTTTTTGATGATATGCACATTCTGTTGAAGTGAATGCATTTCTGCATTCCATAATTTTTCTGCATTTTCCTTTGCTGCACAATAAATGACTTTCCTATTTGCTTGATGTTTTGCACGTGTGTTGGATTATTTCAATAGTGCAATTTGCATTTTTATATTCATGTTTGACCTTTTTTCTGATTGAATCTCTAACAATAAGCAATGTTACTAAAAAGAGTATTTTTACTACAAAAATGTTTGGTGATTGATACTACTATGGAAACTAAAGGAAAAAAAAACTAAACCTGTTTGAATGGAGCTACCTGCTTCAATAACAATGGAGCACAAGAGGGCTAAATATGTGCCTGTGCTATGGGATTTGAAGGAGATGATTGTGAATCAGGTAATGCGAGTCTAATTTAATCGGGAATGTGTAACCTTTTCTGCTTTTTCCTTTCCTGCGCAATAAATGACTTTCCTATCTACCTGATGTTTTGCACGTGTGTTGGATTATTTCAATGGTGCAATTTGCATTTTTATATTCATGTTTGACCTTTTTTCTGATTGAATCTCTAACAATAAGCAATGTTACTAAAGAGATTATTTGTACTACAAAAATGATTGGTTGTTAATACTTCTATGGAGACTAAAGGGAAAACAATTGCACGAAAGATAATAGGCTCCGATTGGCTGCCAGAAATAACAGGTACAGGTACGGTGCTAGTTTTCTACAAAATAGAATTCATGTGCTTTTTCTTGTACTTTGAGATCATATTGTCCACTTTTGGCTTTCTGTTCATTCTTGCGGTTTAATCTGATGAGTGCAAGATAAAAAATTGGAAAAACTTTAATGTGTCATTATTCACTGCCATTCTTCGACTAGCAATGTGCCGACTAGCAATGCGCCATAATAAAGATTATCTAGACTTTCATTCAGAATCCAAATTTATCCTTATAACATCAAATGGAAACTGTACATATGCCTATGTTTGCATTACTAGATGTGATTGATTTCTGTCTTACACTGGTACTATAAGTCTTTTCGCACAAAATGGCTTCTTTTAAAAATTGTATTATTCCTGCACTTCTATCACTGCATGAATGCATTGTGATATTAATTTTTTTACTGATGCTTTGAGCCTTCATTATTCACAATAATGCATCTGATTTAATTCTTGAATCTCTGCAACCTATTCAAAGTGTTTTGAATGTATCTTTTATGACATTATATTTAGAATATATATGTGAAAAGAGCCAAAAAAGATATACAATTTAGTGTTCCTTGAGAATGTACCTTGAAGGAATAAAATGTTGCAAAAATGTTGAATCTATTACAGTTATTCACGTGTATTCCATAAATTCATGTATCATGTTAACAATGATAGCTAATGTTTAATTTATGACATTAGCCAACAGTGTACAGTATAGACTGCCAGATATATAATGACGATTCAATGTCTACATGAATGGTAATACTACATGATAAATCAGTACCACATTATGGAAATAAACATGGATAAGAATATGTGGAACATTAAAAAACAGTTGTTTACTTACAAATCTGAATCAATGCTGTTTTGTCTTAAAAACTGCATAATATTCGATCTGATTAATTAAGGGGTATGTTTTTATCTAAACTGATGTTTTTGTTTGTTTTTAGCAATTCTTTCCTGTGAGAGCAATCCTTGCCAGAATGGAGCGACATGCTTTGAACATATTTCAGAAAATAAATATTTCTGTGTGTGTCCAGAAGGTTTTACAGGGACAAACTGTGAATTGGGTAAGAAAACAAAATACATCGTGGAATTGCTCCTGCTTGATAGTTTTCATTTGCCTCATTTTAAAGGTTCTCTTCTGTGAATCTATATCACTGCTCTAAAAAAGTACAGGTCAATTTGTATGTAAACCGGAGTTTGGTAATAAATGCGAATGATGGGAACAATTAGATTTTGATGTCACATTTGACATATTTACTTTACCTTAAATTTTATTCTGAGTTCCTATTGCACATCTTTTAATGTCAGAAATGTTTATCGTTTTAGGGAGAATGTCACAAGAATAATTGTTTGAATAAACAGATTTTCTGCTTCATTCAAGGCTTAGGAGGACTTATCTTAAATTTGTAAACTGACTTTGTTAGTACATGTATTTGATTAGAAGTGATAAACATGCTGAGTATTTCTCCTTTCTGCATCCACAGATATTATGTCATGCACCAGTCAGCCATGCCTCAACAATGGAACCTGCCAGGAGCAAAATGGCGGCAATGATTTTGTGTGTCTCTGTACTCCCGGATTTACTGGCAGGCAATGTGAAATAGGTCAGATAAATTTGATGTGCTTTCGGTCTATCATATTCAATGTTTTTGTAACACAAGTAACGGTCTCGTAATATTGCTTGTACTGTGTTGTCTGTATATACTTGTAGGTAACGTATACATCTATGCGGAATGTTGGTAGTCATGTGTCAAATATACATGGTTCACCCAAATTATATGTCACAATGTGATTGCCATTTGTCAGTTTATATAATCTCTTATTTTAATAACAGTTAAAATATATTGAAGAAACTATTTGAGAGGAGAAAAAATGTGTATACTGACACACATCTACTGGAAGCACACATTCCAAATGAACGGCACACATATACAATATGTTTGGATTATCGGGGTTGTGTCTTTAAGATCAAGCTACTGATGCGAATACAAATTTCCTCTATGAATGGAGTTTCATAGTGCCTACTCTGAATTATCAATTAAAAAACAAAATTTCTTACAAGTGTAAAACACATTAACAGAAAAATCCAACTTTAAGAAACACCTATTATAAAAGAACCAGAAAAATCAGAAAATTAAAATTATGAAAGTTTGAATAAAATCGGACAAGAAATTTTGAAAACTATGTATATGACATATGGGCACTTAATTGATTTTATCGGTAATGGCACGGTGACGTAGTGCTGTAAAACTTTCCCATTTGTTTCTACACACAAAATGACTAAAATGTCAATTGCTTTTTTTTAAAATCTATGACTTAGGAGGGTCTGCCCTTTTATAGAGGACCTATAATAATATGCTATCCATAATATATTTTGAGTAGTAACCCAAGGTAAAAGGTACTAATCTGTGACTACGTCACAATCCACTGACCAAATTGCCAATTTGAAATTCACATAAATTTAGTGATATATTTCAAACTTTCGCCATTCTGTTTCTCTTATTTTTCTGCTTTTATAGAAATACACATATTACAAAGGTTGGATAGCCCCTTAAATACATGTTTATATTCTCCTTGTACCATAGCTAAATTGGCTGTTTTCATTTACTTTGTATTTTGTTTGATATGTATTAGAATGTGCATGACATTGTATCAGTCCTAATCTCAGAGCAAATATAGCAATAAGTTGATGTTTTGTTCATGTAAAAAAAACAACTGTATTTCTGTCCAACATTTGTGTCTGTAATCATATGTAACCATTTGTTTTGTTTTGTACATAACATCTAACATTTTAACAGACCTGAGAACTTGCTTTACAAGTCCATGTCTAAACAATGCAACATGCTTCGAAGGATTACAGGAGGGAACTTATTTTTGCTTTTGTGCGGACGGCTATATTGGAACCAACTGTGAAACAGGTTAATAGTCATAGTCAAATATATAAAAGATATCAATGTTATATTTGAACTATACATACTATGATTTCAGTGGTTTGATGATGATGTTGGTGTCCAGATCAATGCATTTTTACAAGGAGTTGGTGATTTCTGTTAAAAATTGATGTACACGTAATGAATTTGATGAATGGTATGACTTTGGGCACGAACTGAAAATACATGTATGACTTATTAGGCAAATGGTGCATTGTCACTTTTAGAGAGATTAGGGACTCTGATTGCTTTTGACTGGCTAAAGCTATAGAATGCAAATTATTGCATTAGAAGATAATTAGAGAGTCACATTTGAGAATATAGGATTTTGGGATAAAATTAGAGTAGAACATTCTTAGAGTAGATTAAGAAATATAATGTAAATATTAACATTTACTTCTCTATTCTATAAATCTAGACATCGCTGCACCTGCGATCTTTGGATGTCCTACAAACATCACAACTGGCAATAACCCTGGCTCCCCTTCTGCTATTGTCTCATGGTCGGAACCCACCTCATCGGACAACTCTGGGTCTGTGACACTCTCAACGGATGCTATCAATAATGCATTATATCCCATCGGGGTAACTGAGGTCACCTATGTCGCAACAGATGATGCAGGCAACGAAGCATTCTGCACATTCTATATTAATGTCCAAGGTAGGAGCAACCAAATGTTTGTTCAGTGTAATTTTTTTATCACAATGTCCCACAGTGCTATCAGTTGAATCCTGCCCTGGAGAATAATGAGGTGTCATTCTGAAATTTACTGGGATTGCATTTGCAATATTAATTCATTGTGCCATGTGGAAAAAATTCATTCCATGGATTTCAAATGGAGCCTATTTTTGTGGATGATATAGATATGTATGCTAGGATTTAATGACTTGTAAATATATTGTTCTTTACTTATCTATGTCCTGTATTTCCTTTATCATTATAGATCTCATGCCTCCTTTGATTATTGGATGCCCAACCAATATAACCCTCAATACTGAGGCTGGATCTGCATTTGCCACTGCTACCTGGCCAGAGCCTACCATCTCGGATAACTCTGGAGTAGTGAATCTAGTATCTGCTCCTGTGAATGGGGACCTGTACCCAATAGGAGTGTCCACAGTGACATACATAGCCCAGGATTTAGCCAACAATGTAGCCACATGCACTTTCCGCATTACTATAATAGGTATGTATCCTGCTTCTAGTTATAGGAATGAACAAAAGACACTGTATGTATTACATTTGAATGAATCATTATTTTCTTTTGCTGAAAAACAAATTTTCTTAACTTAAATCATTTTGAAATTGTACAATTGGCTATTATTTACTTTTTAAATACTTAAAATTAGTATCCTCATTTTGACTGAAGTAGTTACAAGTAATAGGAAATGAATTTGATTTCAATTTCTGAATTAATCAAATTTTGTTTCTTCTCCAGACAATGAGGGTCCGTCCTTCATCTTCTGTCCTGGAAACATCATCGCCAACACAGACCCAAGACTTCCAACTGCAACAGTGGCTTGGTCAACACCTATTGCAGAGGACAATTCTGGCAACCCTGTTAGCCTCAGCACCAACTCTACCAGTGGTTCGTCGTATGACATAGGAGAATCAACAGTAATTTACCTTGCTGTAGACCAAGCAGGCAACGTGGCTGAGTGTACTTTCTCTGTTACAGTCATCGGTAAGATCATTCCTGTCCACTATTATTATTTGTATATTATGTGATAATTACATCTGATGCTATTAATCATCTTCTGTAAATTCCATAAAAATGTTGGCTCACCATTCCTTTTCTCAAAATTATGACATGTGTACCTCTATAACATAATCACTCTGTATGATACCTTGTCAATGCCATTTTAATCGTCCGGAAAGCAAGGTGAAACTGAAACTTAATGATAGTCATTGACCATTGACTGTTGATCTTGTTAATCTACAGACACTGAGGATCCAGTCTTTAATATGTGCCCAACCGATGTTACTGTACAGACTGCACCAGGTAGTCTTTCAGCCATTGCCATGTGGACTTTACCGTCCTCAACAGACAACAGTGGCAGTGTCATCTTACAGCAGACAGCTGGCCCTACTTCAGGATCTGACTTCCAACTAGGTTCAACTGGAATTGTTTATGTTGCAAGAGACGAAGCTGGGAATGACATGTCCTGTGCCTTCTCGGTTATTGTCATTGGTAAGGAACTAGATATGTACATGCAGTTTACAATTAAGCTTTGGCAATGCTTCATGTTAAGATAAATCTCTGCTTATAATGTATGTTGAGTTAAATAAGTAATACTTTGTTTTCTCATATCTTTATTTTCAATGATGCTCTAACATTCAGTATTTCAAAATTGTGTTCAAGCGGGTAGATTATTTTGAGACAATCAGCTTGTGTCTTAGAAAACTGTTATTGATATAAATCAAAACTGCATTTACATCCTTGTGTATTGTCGAGATGGACAATAATTTACAATAACACAACAATTCCATGACTGTGTTGAAATAATATTGCATCCTTTATTTCATTTAGGCACCTTTGATCCATGTGAATCCAGTGTGTGTCAAAATAACGCTACCTGTCGTGCAATCAATGGTACTGCCTACACCTGTGTCTGTCTACCTGGTTACACTGGAGAATTCTGTGAAATTGGTAAGATCAAACATGTTTATTGTTATTTATTCAAAATGATAATAATTCTGTTTAAGAACGGATTATTTCATATTGTAATATATACATTATTCAATAAATGTACACACATGAAGAGGTGAGTTGGCCCAGTCCGTAAAGCGTCTGTCGAACCAAAGATTGTGGGTTCGAATCCAACGAATCTAACGTGCCCTCCCCTGTTTCATAGATGCAGGCTATGCTGAGTGAAAAACACTCCTTCCCTCTGATAGGATGTTAAATGGAGGCCCTGTGTAGAGGAGAGTCACAACCTTTGCACGTTAAGAACCCACTGTACTATTCGTATAAGAGTAGGGGGAAACCCTGGTGTAGTGGTCCACCTGCACACCCCTAATCCATTATACCGGGAGGAGAGACCTGAGGGTTACAGTGATTCAGTTCACTTTTCGCCTCCTAGGCACAAGTGACGCCAAATACTTAATAATGATAAATAACATACATGTACATGTACATTACATTGTGCTTTTTTGTTGTGCGTCTTAATTTTATCATTAAAGTGTCCTACTGTTCTCATTTTCAGAAATCAACTTGTGTGATTCTGACCCATGTCAGAATAATGCAAACTGTACCAACTACAGGACTTCGTACTCCTGCGATTGCCCCTTGGGAATCATGGGACACAATTGTGAACAAGGTACAATGCAACCTTAATTATCTTAGTGCAATCCTCCCATGATGGAATGCTTGCCCACTCTCCCATACATTGAGAAAAGAAAGTTGAAATTAGCTATGAATGAACATAATACCATGATAGATGAGCAGTGACAAAATCAGCAAAAGTTTATTACACTCTCTCAAGAATTTCTCAAGAATGTGGAAATTATCACCTGAAAAATAATTAATCCTTTATCATACACTTTACATTATTGCTCATATTTTTGCTGTCAAAGGTGTCATTCAGAAAGCAAACATACTATATTTTGACAAGTCAATACCAAAACTGTACAAAGAATACCTTTTTTTTAGTGTGGTTCTGCGAATTGCATTCAAAGGATAAAAAGACTACAGTTTAGCTTTTTAATGAAATAGGTTTAACAACCCTTCTAAGCAATCCCGTAGTATCACCTTTTACAATGAAACATGTTTATATTTCCAGATATCGATGAATGTGCCATGGACATTTGTCAGAACAATGCTACTTGCACAAACACAGTTGGAGGCTTCGATTGTGAATGCCCTGATGGGTATAGAGGATTGAGATGTCAAATTCGTAAGTTAATCATCTATCTAGCCGTTGATGAATGTTGAATGGTGAATGTCGATTAGTGAATGTAGTGATAACACATTTCATTGTTGACTTAATGACATGATCATGTACTGACAGTTCATAGTAGAATTGTAACGTTCGTACGATTGTTCACTAGTCTAGCATATGGATATGTAGCCATGAGTAATATTGTTGTCAAATAGAAAAATACAAATTTGTCCAATTATTTTTTCCAATATTTGTTCAATCTGAAAGTACAGAGTGGGTTATTAGAAAATGATGCTGTATCAAACTGAAGCCACATCTCTGATAATAGAATATCTGACAATTACACCAATTCACACAAACCATTTAGTTTTCTTGTAATCATTTATACTGTCCCCAACTCTTCCCATTTCATATTAATGTAGACCTGTGGACATGTTAGTAGCTCTTAGACTATATTGATCTCCCATGTTCCATAAATAATGTTACATTTTCAGGCAGGGAGACAGAACACGATGGAAGACAAAAGATGCCTTCCTTTAACTGCATGAAAGCACATACTTAACGGATTTGAAGTCATACATGTTTACCTGTGCTGAATATGTGTAGTTATTAAAGGACATCCATTTTCCTCCAAATTCCTCCTGACTCTACATGATTCCCATAACCAATTAATTACCATTCCATCCAACAATCATTGTCATTCCACTCATGTCTATAGCATTCAGTGCATGTGACTCAGATCCTTGCTACAATGGAGGGTTGTGCAGTGGAAATTCAACCCACTTTGAATGCCAGTGTCCGATAGCTTGGACAGGCTTTGATTGCAGAACAGGTAATCTTTGCAGATTGTTTTATCGTGTTGTAAACTTTGTGGAGATGATTGTCAGTTTTGAAATCAGTGAGATTATTATTCCTCAATGTTCAAAACCTTATACTTGCAACATTTTATTGTAATGATGTTCCATTTTAGAGGTTTGGATCTCTATAAACGCATGTCTATGTTATCATCTGTTCACAAAGTGACATCAACTTTTGAAAATAAAAATATTAGTAAATAAATTTATTTTAAATTTGTATGCATGTTATGTCTGGCGATTATACTATTTAAGCTAGAGATATTGACAGGTCAGCTACATGTACATGCCAACTTCATCATATACTACTGATATGGTCAAGATTTTGCATTGATCTACTTTATTTTCCTTACTGTGAATCAAACAGAAAAGGATGCTTGTATTGGAGACCCCTGTCTTAATGGAGCAACCTGTTCAAACCAATTTGATGCTGTGGTATGTACCTGCACACCAGGATGGACAGGTGACATATGTCAGATTGGTGAGTATTTATGATTTGTATGATTCCACATGATTTAAACAAGTGGTCAGTGACGGTCATTTTTATGCAAATAGGCAGGAAAACTTTGTTTTCTAAACACCTTGCAAACAACAACAAAATTTGCCGTCATTGTTTCCTTTTTGTATTGCTTGATACTTATCTTATTAAAGTGGTTACATACTTCTATTTACTCTGGTTATGCTATTGAAAATGATGCCTTGAAATTCAAATTTGCAGTCCTCAATCGTCACAAAATTAACTATTAAAATTCTGGTTTATGAAGCAGTTTAAGTAGAGTTTGATACAGTCCAGATTGTTCCATGTTAGTACACCTGTAGACACATGTGTTGGCATATAAGCATATATTAAACAAAAAATATTTTGACCTCTACAAATAGCATCTCATTGACAATAATTTTGATATTTTGTTGCCTGTTAACCTTCCAGATATCAATGAATGTGAAAGCAGCCCTTGCTTGAACAATGGCACCTGTGTGAACCAACTCAATGGCTTTGCTTGCAATTGTATCGGTGGATGGACAGGCGATATCTGTGAAATGGGTCAGTAAAATTCTTTCCATTGCAACCTTATAAAATTTGACATCTTAAGTTACATATTTATCTATAAATAGCATAAACTGTATTATATAAGTCACATGTTCTTTCTGCATGTTGAATTTTGTGTACATTTTTCAAACTTGAAACCAGTCTACTAGTCACCTGATTATCTCTGGATGATTGTATAAACAAAGGATCTTTATTCCGAGTGACTAAACAACATATGATTTCTTTACCGGTATGTAAAAAATTGATTGTTTTCCCAAAATATGAAACACCTGAAATTTTGAAAGCTTTTATATATGAATTTTTCCATTTAATTATAAAAGAGAAGAAGCAAGAACAAAATCCAACTTTATGTGTATATAAAGTGGCTGCCTATAATGATGAAGACTATGTTTCTATTTTCTTATTCTAGACATCAATGAGTGTGAAAGCAATCCATGTTCTGCAAGTGCAACCTGCCAGAATCTGCTTGGATCATACAACTGCTTGTGCCCTACCGGTTACACAGGAGATAACTGCAATATTGGTAGGTTATTTTAAATCTGTTTATCTGAAATGAATTGTGAAGGCTTGAGGTTTGTCTCATCTAGCCCCGTGTGCAAGTTACTTTGCTGCATGGTATATTGTCCTATGATCCTTACATCATTAACTATCAATTCAAACTTTACTATTGGTTCTTAACAATACAATACAGTATTAGAAAAGACAAATAACACTTGTGGCAGCCTGCACACATTAAGTTCCAGTACTTTATCAGTTATGTATGCTGATTCATGAACTGATGTTTTGTTGAAGTTTAAGAAGCACAGATTCTATTCAAGAAATAAGAATAACACGAAAGAAAAGTGAAAGATTTAACTTCTTCAGTAATTTTACATTGCCTGCTTTTCCGTTGGTAGCCTTCTAACTTTCACTTTCAAGATGAAAATCAAGTTTATTATGATGTCATTCAGTCATTTACATATGTAGTCCATGTATTTTCATCTTTATTTGTGTGTGTTAGAAACTGATGAATGCAACCCGAACCCCTGTCAGAATGGAGCCACTTGTACTGATCTTGATGGGACCTACCAGTGTACATGCCCTCCCGGCTTCAGTGGAACCAACTGTGACAATGGTAAACACAGATATTTGTTGTTGAAAGAGTTTTATCAGGATAGTTGTAATAATGGTTTGAAAGTTCTTGTATCACATCCAAAAGGAAACATTTTCTGTAACAGTTTCGATGTCAAGAGTTCTCACATCTTCCTCAGACGCAAATTGGCCGACTGAAGTAAGACGCCAATTTCCTGATTGCCAGTGGTTGTCGTTTTGAGGATTACTGCATCATATTTGTTTTATTCTCTCTATATTTAAGTGTATATGAAAGTATGCTCTCTGTATTGTTTTTTTCTATTTGTATATGTGATTGTAAATGGTGAAACTTCTTCATTCAGATATTTTCCTGTCACTGTTTTGGCATTTGATTATTTAGCTCTTTGGTTTCTACATACAGTTTCAGTCTAAAATATATGATGGAGAAAGATATACATGCTTAAAAACAAAACTTCATGACCTTTCATCATCTTTAAATTTCCATTCATTGTTTAAGAGTGTAAACATGTTACATTCATCATTTTAAATGTAGGTACTGTACATTGATACAAATATTTTCTAACTAACAAACTAAAGGTTAGCGAATGCTGTGGAAAGAAACAATTATTTACACAAGAATCATTATATTATTAAAATGGAATTTATATTCTTTCCAGATGTTGATGATTGTGTTGGGAACCTGTGCGTGAATGGAGCAACATGTTTTGATATACTCAACAGTTACCGATGTGAATGTCCTATTTCACATGCTGGCAACTTCTGTGAGATCGGTAAGTATTTGGCTATTACATATTTTCATGCAAAAAAATGAAATGAACAGATCATTAAAGAATATAAACTAGTTTGTTACATTTAAATGTTTGAACATTCTTTGATGTGTTCTGTTCAAGATGCCATTATTGTAAAGTGTATGCTCCAAAGAGAATAGTAATTTGTCAATTTTTTAAGGTATAGTAAATTGTCCATCTTGATCATTTAAAAAAGTTATTGACACAGTTGAAAATTAATTGTATATTTCATCTTTTCTAGCACTAAATCCTTGCGAATCGGATCCTTGTGCGTTTAACAGTACTTGCAGCAACTTGTTTACCTCTTACATTTGCATCTGTTCTGATGGGTACTCTGGGATCAACTGCGAACAAGGTTTGTAATTATTTAAACATATTTGTGGCTTACACCCAGTAAATAAGATCGATTGATCGATCTGTATTGAAAAACAAGTCAGAAAAAATCTTGGAACCAGCGGGACTTGATTAAACATATTTGTGGCTTACACCCAGTAAATAAGATCGATTGATCGATCTGTATTGAAAAACAAGTCAGAAAAAATCTTGGAACCAGCGGGACTTAGGTGTAAGCTGGGTGTAAGCTGGGTGTTAGCTGGGTGTAAGCCACAAATATGTTTAAATAATTGAAATTTCTCCCAGGAAGCATTACATTTATAAAAGGTTTGTAATGTCGGATGTTATGGGAAGATGTTTTTTTTGGGGGGGGGGGCAGGTATGTTGGAGTTACTTTTTCTGAGAGGAGGGGTATTGTCATAGGGTTGTTTTCAGTATTTATACATTCATATGTAGAAAAACATAGACAATTTTAAAAGTATGCCTAAATGCTTGTTTGATTCACGGAGGATCCTAGCATTAATGATAGATTTTGTATTAATTTTCATATGTATATGTATGTGATTCCTTTTTTTTATAGAAAACTTTTAAAAATTAGCATCGAGAATACATTGCTGTCTTTCTCTTTGTGCATGAATATCTTCAATTGAATTCTTATGACACGATATGCATACTGTTTGTTTCTTCATCATGTTTGTAGAGGTGCTTGAATGTTCCAGTAACCCATGTATGAATGGAGGAATATGCATAGATCTGATTGGGGAGTTTTCATGCTTCTGTGATTCTGGATGGACAGGAGAGTTCTGCGAGATAAGTGAGAAATATTTAATTTCTTGTTTTAAACAATTACAGTTTCAGTGAAAATTATAATGTGCTTAACTTTTCTATTTGTTACATGCAGGTCGTTGGGAATCCGTAGTCTATGATTTGTCACTGCTTATGCATTACTTCATTAGTATTATACATTATTACTTTATCATTATTAAAGTATATAAACTTTTAAAATACATAGTCTTGCAATAATGCTGCCACACACAGGGTGTTTCTTGTAAATTACCAGTGCCTTCCTGCTTAAAAATAACTTAAATCAGACCGGATTGTTTGACAATATATTGAGCTTACAATGTGTTTTAAAATAATAGATCAATATTAACATTCTTATATTTCAGATATTGATGAGTGTGCAAGTGACCCTTGTCTTAATGGAGCAACCTGTATCGATATTGTAGATGGGTACACCTGCGATTGTGCCCTTGGCTATGAAGGCACTGTCTGTGAAACAGGCAAGTACATTAAACAAATTTAATCTTGATTAGAGCACTTATTTTCAATACTTCATCTGTAAAATTCTGAATGGTTTATAGCCCTTGTTTTATTCCACAATGTCTGTAGCATGCTTGTATTAAAAAAAAGTATTTTATGGCAATCATTTTAACACTTGTGATTTTTCACTGTTAAATTCACAATGTATCCCTCCCTCTCTCGCTCACGGATTTGATCAACATTTCCTACCATAGTGCAGCAGCCATCTAAATCTCCTTTAAAATGAATTGGGGTAGCAAAATCACGTTGTGCTTACAAATTGTGTGAGCCATTTTCGTGTCTATTCTCTGACCCACTGTGCCATCTTTTAATACTGTTTTAGAGGCTATACCACTTTCTTGTGTGCTCTGCAGTCACAAACAGTTGCATTCATAATATAATTTTCTGTACTTTTCACTGACACCATGGTTTATTCTATTTAAATGGAGAGCTAACCATGGATACAAATCTGTTCTTGAATTAATTTGACTCTGACAGAACTTCTGGAGTGCGCTAGCAATCCGTGCTTCAATGAGGCTACATGTATTGATAACATTGGTTCCTATGAATGCCTTTGTCTATCTGGATGGACTGGAGTACACTGTGAAACAGGTAAGCTACATTATCCTTTCAGTCAGATACATTCTTATCTGTTATTATTATTCCTAACTAAATGATTGTACTGAAGGATTGTTGGTGCCAGATGGCATTCTCTTGAATCATGTATTCAATGCGCTCTCAGATTGTGTTGATTTTTTTTTCTTCAAGATTTCAAGAGATTTTACAAGAGGATTTGTATGCCATTGTAAGAAAACTAATTCCTATAAAATGTATTGATTGTTACATTGAAAGCATGCTACTCATGACACCATCCACATGCATGTTTAATCATATATTTTATGGATGCCTATCAATGTAGTATTTTCCTTTTCTGTCTGCACTTTTTGTTGCGTACAATCGAATGAAATCCCTGACATTCACCTATGGACGTATTTCTATTCTGCCTCTCTCTTCTTGCTATCAACTTTTTATTTTCCCTACAACAATCTGTCTTCCTCTCATCTATGCTAATGTGGTATTCTATTTGTTTGGTCTTTTTTGTTCCTGTTATTTCGGTCGTATACACTGAAACACCTCAACTACTCTACATTCACAACTGTCCATTACTTTATACAACCTCCATCACTTATGCACCCACTGTCCTTGTCCCCCATCATCCTTTCTTTCCACATCAGAAATCAATGAGTGCAACAGTATGCCATGTCAGAACGGAGGACAGTGTTTAGATGAAATCGACGGCTTCCGCTGTATCTGTGAAACTGGATGGACAGGCGTGACTTGTGAGATGGGTAAGTTCAGAGAAAGCTTTCATGAATGTGCTTAATTCATTAAAATGTGAGCTGTTTTGTTTTTTTATTAAATTATGTTCTCCCTACATTGGACAAAATTTGTGTTTTCCTTGTAATAATTAGGGACAACAGAGCTTGGGCTCAATTAAATTACCATTTATATACATTTTTAGCAGTTTTGTTCTGAGATTTGGAGTTTATGATGTTTTCTTTCTACAGGAAAAAATTATTTTGTGTATTTTAAAACTTTTCATTCTCTCCCAACTTCAAAGAAATTGGTGAATGTGGAAGTGATCCTTGCCAGAATGGTGCTAACTGCATAGACTATGTGAATGGATTCTTCTGTCAATGTAAAGCAGGATGGGAAGGAGATTTCTGTGAAATTGGTAAGTGTAGAATGTCATTGGTATAAATCTATAAAGGTTCTATAGGTTTACAGGGAGAACTGCACACATTCATTTGCATTTCAAATAATTGCCTCATGTGAATCAAACATAAATACATGTAGGAATTGTAAATATGTTTAGGAACTTGCATCAGGTGTCTTCATCACTATACTTTGAAAAGGTAATAAATATAGAAAACATTATCCTATTATCTTATGACAACCGTATTCATACATGACTTTCCAATTTTGCTATTAATATAGCTATGATGTTCGTAGTTGAAAAAATGTATTATGGTTGGTAGAATGTTCACAAAATGAGCTGCAGCTAAGAATTTACTTGTCAAATGGTTTTGATTTTCTCATTTCAATATGACATACATGCATATGTTGTATTGATAATCTGATAATGAGAAATGAGTCATTCAATATTTCGGTGACACACGGTATATATAAAACCATAACATTTTATTTACTTTTTTTCCAGACATCAATGAGTGTGAGAGAGATCCATGTTCGAATGGAGCAACATGTGTAGATCTTCTGGCTCAATTCCAGTGCCTCTGTCCCCAAGGCTTTGCTGGTGTCCTCTGTGAAACTGGTAAAAAATAGTGTTCTAGAGTATGGTGTAAAGAGTAAATTTTAAAATGTATAAAAGCTTTAAATCTTATTATAAGACAATTTTAACTTGACAATGTGCTGGAACGTTTGTAATATCATGAGTAAGAATTTTTATGTAAATTGATCGAATTGCAATGCTTTCCAATGAATATTAGCAATGATACATAAACTGTTGGTATCTTTTCCTCTTCTCTTAAGTCATCTCCTTTATGTTATTCAGCAATGGTTTTCATCCAAGTATTTAATCATGAGGCCTTCAAACTGCAAAATGTAAGATGCAATTAACCCATTTGGTTTTATTATTTTCTTATTACAGACCTTGACGAGTGTTTAGTCGACCCTTGCATGAATGGAGCAACATGTGTTGACAACCCAGGTTTCTACGAGTGTGTCTGCTTGGCAGGATATGAAGGAATAAACTGTGAATCAGGTAAGAAATATGACCTTGCAATGTATTCAGCAAGCCAATATGAGTAATACAAAAAATTGACTAAACCTCTTTTTTGTGCATGCAGAATTATAATACCTTAATAATGAAAATTATTCATTGTGTCCACAAATTTTTTAAAAATTGTGGTTGTGTAGAGAGAGGTAAATTAGATACAGTGAGAATAGGTGGGCCCCAACTAGCAAACAAAGTTGTTTGTTTTCTATTGATCTTATTTCTTAAATTTTCTATTCCACAGACATCCAAGAATGTACCAGCAATCCTTGTCTTAATGGTGCATCTTGTTTGGATAATCTACTTGGCTATGAATGCATCTGTGCTCCAGGATGGAATGGAACCAATTGTGAACAAGGTACAAATCTTGTTTCCTTTTCAATTACCTATATTTCATTGATTGTAGTTGTTGGTGTAGTTGAGGTATACACTTAGCCTTCCTCATATTTTGTGGCCTTTTATAAATCTGGGTGTAATTATCCCCTTTTGTAGATGTTCCTTTATTCTAAATCGCAGTTTCTTAGATGTAATTCTAAACTACTGTTTCTTAATTCGTAATTACCGGTACTGTGTTTTATAATCTAAATTAAAACTGCTTTGTATTTATAATTATGATTATTTCCCAATTTCTTTTTCCAAATTAAGCTGTGCACAAGATGGTATCTTTCCCTTGCTTGTTACTTAACTCTTCCATTTCAAATACTAGAATTATTATTTCAGACATAGCCTTTTATGAAATAACATGTTAAAAAAGCTTGGTTTAGTTTTTATATCATATCTCCTAATACACTCTTCTGTGCTCTGGAAATCTCACATGCGTCTATAAACAACTACCTGCAATTTTCTTTTTCATTTGCCTCCACCTTCCTCCTTTCCCTTGGTAGAAGTGAGATTCTGCACCAATGCAACTTGTCTAAATGGTGCAACCTGTGTAGATGTGTTTCCAGGCTTTGAATGTGTATGTGCAGATGGATGGACAGGCGACAATTGTGAAAGTGGTATGCATTTATCTCCTGCAGTCTAAAAGAAGTTTTATTCTTATATCTATGACTTGCATTGTTGAGTTAAATTTCAAGTTCAGTATGAGTGTCATAATTCACAACATTTATAAGATAGTTTAATGAAGTATTGAATTACTAATGTTATTACTGTGATAGGTCATATTAGCTGATGAGGTACATAAACAAAGTTTTTTTTCAATTCATGTGAATTAGGTTCGCTATATAAAGTTTTGCCTCAAACATGATATTTACAGCAAGGATATTCTTAATTGTATATTTGCTTTTTTTCTTCTTTATTTCATAATATTTCAGATATTCTGGAATGTGAGAGCAACCCATGCCAGAATATTGCCACGTGTCTGGAGCTTACAGATGGCTATGAATGTCAGTGCCCCCTGGGATGGACTGGCACACACTGTGAACTTGACATCGATGAATGCGCTGATGACGTCTGTCTTAACAGCGCAACCTGTATCAACGGAGATGGTGGTTACGAGTGCATGTGCCCACCTGGCTGGACTGGAACAAACTGTGAACTTGACATTCCAGAATGTGCAAGCAACCCCTGCCAGAATGGAGCTAACTGCACCGAACTTACAAATGGATATGAGTGTGTCTGTGTCAAAGGATACAATGGTACACATTGCGAGCTGGACATCAACGAGTGTGCTAGCAGTCCCTGCCAGAATGGCGCAACATGTCTTGAGTTCATTGGAGTGTATCAGTGCCAATGTCCTGTTGGTTATGAAGGCATCAACTGTGAATCGGAAAGTCTTGAGTGCATGAGCAATCCATGTCTCAATGGTGCTACCTGCTTGGACTTGATTGGAATGTATGAATGTCGCTGCCCTTCTGGATGGTCTGGTACCAACTGTGAAATTGAGATCAATGAGTGTGATTCCTCTCCGTGTCTTCTTAATTCAACCTGCGTCGAGTTATTTGATGGATATGAATGCAACTGCACTGAGGACTACCGAGGCACAAACTGTGAGATTGAGATCATAGACTGTAGTGATGACCCCTGCCAGAATGGAGCCACCTGTGTGGATCTCGATGATGACTATGAATGCACATGTCCAGGAGGATGGACGGGCAGAAATTGTGAACTAGGTAAGTGTTAATCACATTTACACTTACCCTGTTAATCTCTACTTTTCATTTATGTTACTAGAAGTGTGGGTAATTAGGACAGAATTTACTTGTTATTTTGTTACATCCATATAGTTGGCATGTCTATGATATCTCAGGTGCAAAATGAATGGGATCAAAGTTTTATAATGATCACGTTTTATTTGAAATATCTTGGATGCTTTTATGCTTGAAAGTTATTAAACAAAATTTAATGATGTTTGATTGATACAATGCCTAATTCATGTATTTCCACAAATGCATACCTATTATGTTTGTTTTTATATAATACCATTCAGAAACCAATGAGTGTGAAAGCAATCCTTGCCTGAATGGTGCTACCTGCATTGACTTCTTCTCTGGGTTCCTCTGCCAATGTCCACCAGGATTTGGGGGAACATTATGTGAACAAGGTAAGAATTTTCAAGAGAAGTTCTCTTTAAATGATCATAAACACATTGTGAATACATTATCTGTGGTTGATTCTTAACCTGACTTTGTGTTGTTAGATGAAAGGCATGATTTGTATTATAAGTATTTGATCAGTCAAAGTGTGTTGAATATCACGATAAAATATAAAAACACAATTATTTGGGAGCAATTTGAAATCCATGATGTTTCGGTTCTGATCCCTGCATTTCAATATATGATAGTCATGTGTCTTTTTAGATGTTCATTCCCAACTTTTACTTTGGCGCCTTCATATTAGCATTACCTCATAACAAATGTTTTTAACTTATGTTTTATGTGTAGATGTGAACGAGTGTGACCCAAATCCTTGTCAGAATGGAGCAACCTGCATCCAGGGAGAAGCAACCTTTGAATGTGTCTGTGCCCCAGGATGGCAGGGTGCTCTATGTGAAGAAGGTACGGTGTGCTTCATAGTGTATAATGAAGAATTGTGTGTACAATCAAAAGTACATGTGATGAAAAATTTACAAAATAATATTTATACAAATTAATATGGGTAATATGTCACTTACTTTATCGAAATGACAGGTACAATTGTTTATAACGTCAGAAAAGAAATTAAGTTCGTTTTAAGTGTGTATATCTTTTTTTGTAGCGAATCTCATTATCAGTAACTTACAAAAGCTATTTTCCTTTTTTTAATAAATTCTTTAAGACCTTAATATCTCAATTATGTACAGATTTACATTATTAAAGAATAAATTAATTCTGTGTGATGTTTTAAAATCTTTTCCCCTCTTATAGACATACTGGAATGTTCAAGTGTTCCTTGCCAGAATGGAGGTACCTGTATGGAGCAAGTCAATGGTTATAGCTGCCTATGTGCACCAGGATGGACTGGTCCGAACTGTCAAGATGGTATATAATCCAAGCAATTCTATTTTTTGGGGTATAATTCTACAAACAAGTCTAGTGTACCCTTCTATATATACATTTATTACAATTATGTTTTTGCAATTCTGCAACCTGACGTTCCCAATATTAACAACAATATCAATATGCAGCTTAAATACTAGGTAATTCATAAATATACCAATGTGATTAAATGTAACAGTAAAGATTTTGGGATGTTGTTTCAAATAATTATTGTCATTAAAAAAAGAAGTCTTCTTTTTCCTGCAGGGACCATGGCATCATTTCAGGAAAAGTAGAAGTTCACAGACATCCCGTATAAACATGTATTAGATTTAATATTCCAGTTTCAATGGGTTCAACGGTTTCATGAACGCTGCCCAGGTACAAATTACTCCATATATTCAGTAAATTATACAAAATATCAAATTATTTTAAGACTTCTCAATGACTGCTCGAAATGGAAATCCCTGATCCCTGATAAATTAAATATGTTTGATACATTTTGTAGAAGAAAACAAGAAGTATTTATTATGATGTCATTTTCTTTTGACAGAAATCATGGAGTGCATGAGCAACCCGTGCCAGAATGGTGCTACTTGTGTTGATCTCCTGCCAGGATATGAATGTAGATGTCCAGAAGGATGGAATGGTACAAATTGCGAGTTGGGTAAGTCAGCACTCTTGTACTTGGGGTACAAGTGCTAGTTGTTGTTTGTGACCTAATATTTCTTCGAGCTGCACTTCTGCTTTCTAATCTGATTTGCTCTCAGTGTTTGTCTAATCCTCTCAATGCATGAGGCCTTCTTGAAAAACATATGTATGATGCTAAATTACTGCATGATTTATTTTTCAGTTATTCTGCATTACTACTACAGCGTATGTATATTTTGCCACGATATAAACAAAATAAAACTTCATATTTATGAGGTAACTACTCTGTATGATAACCAAAAGTGAGCATACTATATGCATGCTTTTATATGCATTTATCACATGATTTGCAAATTATATTTCTTTTATCTCTGCCTTCTGGTATAATCAAGAGCTATATCCATTTTGCATGCTTTTTGGGTGTCTACTTCTTATCTATGCCTTTGTAGAAAATGCTTACTTGGCATTCAGTTGATTACTGGTTAAGATGTAAATAATTGATCCTGCTCTTAGGCGTATTAAATTTATGGTTAATTGCTTAACTTCTTGAGTACAGGAAACCTTTCACCCTTTCCTCTGAATCTTTTTATTCACATAACTCCACCTCCATCTATTTTCTGCCAACCCTTTCCTGTCAATTTCATGACTAAATCCTATGCACAATTTGCTGTGCTGCTTTAGACATCTTGGAGTGTGCTAGTAATCCCTGCCTGAATGGAGCTACCTGTCGAGATCTCACTCTTGGCTTTGAATGTCAGTGTCCCCAAGGATGGAATGGCACAGTTTGTGAAAATGGTATGCCTTCAAATTTATCTACATGTACTCTTCGTTCTTTTGAAACTATTACGTGTGATAGGTAGTTCAGGCAAGAGCAGTTCATATTGATAAAGAAGATAAAATGCGAAATATCCACCTCTCTATGCTTTGATCGTCTATTTTGCTTTTGCACCCACCTGAGTTTCACTGTCTCACTTTTCTGTTTTAGAGTGCAACAACTTCTTATTAACTTCAATTGATTTCAATCCCTTGCATTTATAGCTGCTTAACAACACATAGACAAGAGTTTGCAGATTCTTTTTTTCTTTAGAATTCTTTGATATGTACTGCACATGTATGTCAAACCTTTCAATTTTGAAATCATTTACCAAATAAAGGGTTTTAAAGAATCACTGCTAATTCCCCCAGGGAATGAGTTCATGTATGCAAGTCTTATAATGCACATTGTAAATACGATGTTACATCACTATGAAAGAAATACCATGCTTGTATACCTAATCAGAGGTTCTTGAGTGTAGCAGTGACCCCTGCCAAAATGGAGCAACATGCATTGAGCTGGTTGGAGGATATGAATGCCTGTGTGCTGAAGGCTGGAATGGTACCAATTGTGAGATAGGTGAGTCATAGAAAAGAATTGATTTCTACATTGTCTCCTCAATGAAAAAAGGAATTTTATGTTTAAACGAATGAGGTCATATACCAAATCATGATTAATATTCTTTTCGTATTAACATTGATAGAAGACTTATTTTGTTGCTGCAATTGTATATTTATGCATATTTTATTTCAAAAAGATTATTGTAAAAAAAAAAAATTTATATAGTCATAAACACTATCCAGGACACTTGTGTTGATCTTTAGGTAGATTGGAAATGTGTCCTCATTCCGATTGCTTCTTTGATGATTGAATTGCTTGATACTGTTACAATTAAGGGATGATTCAAGCATGTGTTAAAAGTGATTAAATTTGTTTTACAACAGGCACACAAGGGTATATGAAAAATATGTTAATATATTGTTCTTCCATACCAGAATCAAACGAATGCTTGAGCAATCCATGCCTGAATGGAGCGGCCTGCAAAACAATCTTCAATGGTTTTCTGTGTGTCTGTGAACCTGGCTTCAATGGCTCACTTTGTGAAATAGGTAATATCATTAATTTTAATCAATATCCCATTTTTCATAACTTGTCACATTTCTGTAGGAAAAAAGTAAACTATGCACAGCACAGAATGATATGATAACAATATTGTTGAAAATAATTTCTAAAGAAATATATATGTAACCTACTTCGCTGCTGTAATCTAGGACAGTTTATTAGCACGATAGCCATTTCACCTAGCTTACATATGCTTAATCGATTAGTTTGTGATAATAATGATAAACTTTATTTATATCCCTTGATTTTAGATATTGATGAGTGCAATCTTGACCCTTGTCAGAATGGAGCAACTTGTACTGAAGGCATTGCAAGCTTCTTATGCACATGTGATCCTGGATGGACTGGAACAACATGTGATGAAGGTAATTACAGTGTACATCAGTAAATGAAATCTTGTATACATATTAATTGTACATTTTCTTCCCTTTTCTCTTTCTTATGTTGTATGGTGCTCAAATGGCACTTTTGTGTATGTATAATGTTTCATCTTTTGCACTAGTGCGCCTTTAGAATTTGATCTCAAGTGTATTTGGTGCCAGGCAACTCTTATCCACTATTATTATCAAAAAATACAAGGATCATCTCTTTTTGTACCTTGGTCGTTCAAATGTTGTAGTTGTAATGGTCAATTGTGCTTTTGTTGAATGTTCATCGGTCTTTTTATGCCTCCGCTACAAAGTAGCCGGAGGCATTATGTTTTCTGGTTGTCCGTCCGTCCGTACATCCCGTTCTCGTGATCGCGTTATCTCAAGAACCGATTAATGGATTACCACCAAACTTGGGTCATGTATGTATCTTGCAAAGCCAATGAACTAATTAGATTTTGGGGTCACGAGGTCAAAGATCTATTATGTATGCAAAAATAGCTCGTGATCGCATTATCTTGAGAACTGATAGACAGATTACCATCAAACTCAAGACATGTTTATGTATCTTGCAGAGCCAATGAACTGATTAGATTTTAGAGTCATGAGACTCATTATGTATGCATATAAATAGCTTGTGAACGCATTATAACTAGAACCAACAGATGGATTACTATCAAACTCAGGACAGGAATTTATCTTGCAGAGCCATGTATATGAAAAATAGCTTGTAATCACGATATTCTGAGAAGCCGTCAATGGATTACAATCAAACTTGAATATTAAAAATTGCTTCTGTTTTGGTTTGTAAAATTGCTCTATGGCGGAGGCATCATTTTCGACTGCGTGCAGTCGAAGTTCCATCTAGTTTATTAGTAAAATCAAACTTCATTTTAAAAATCTTCAGATATACAAGAATGTGCCAGTGACCCCTGTCTGAATGGAGCTACATGTATGGATGTCAATCAGGGCTATGTATGTGTTTGCCCAACGGGATTCTCTGGATCACTCTGTGAACAAGGTGAAGTATATTGTTTCATTTATTATGTATCAGGTCATCTTGATTCAAAGTAATTTCTTGTAATAAGATGATATTTTGACAATGTGGTCCCTGTACATCAGTTTTTAGTGTCGTTTGTTATGATGATTCAAGGTTTGATCCAAAGTTGTTGTATAAAGGGAAAATTGTGTGCACCTTGTTTTCAAGTGATTTTCTCTGTAACCATTTAAGTTTTTGTTGTGATATTCATTCCTACAGAACCTAGGGAATGCATTCTTAACCCTTGCCTCAATGGAGCCACATGCTACAACTACACTGATGGTTTTCTATGCGAGTGCCCTATGGGTTTCAACGGAGTAAACTGTGAATTTGCAATCAGCTGTGATCAGAATCCCTGCTTGAATGGTGCATCATGTGTCAGCGGCAGTGATGGCTACCAGTGTATCTGTGACTTTGGCTGGACGGGCATGAACTGTGAGACAGGAATTGATGAATGCGAACGAATGAACTGCATGAATGGAGCTACATGCTTCGATCTTGTTGCTGGCTTTGTCTGCTTCTGTCAACCTGGATTTGAAGGCGTCTTTTGTGAAACAAGTACATATATGTCTCTTTTTAACTGTCTTTCGTCTATAAAATGCTTTTTTGATAAATTAATTAAATTCCTTTAACGCTTGCCATTCTAAGTTCTTTGTTTCCATTTAAAAATTGTTGTCTAATGGCTTGAAACACTATGCAATTTTACCACAAAATAATTCATAAAATATGTTAATAGTGCACTGGAGTATTTAAGAAATCATGGCAGAATTCCATATGGGCAATGATCATATTACAAACATGTATCTGTTTAATATGCAGAGCATTATAAAAGTTGACTTGTCATGCAATGTTCAATGAAAAATTTTGTTTCTTTTGTATCTATTAGATATACTTGAATGCAGTAGTGATCCCTGTCAGAATGGTGCAACATGCGTGGATGAAGTAGATGGTTATCAATGTGTGTGTCCACAGGGCTGGACAGACATCAACTGTGAGACTGGTAAGAATCTCGATTTTGGTCTTTAACCACATGAATCACTTAACATAAGAGGCCTGTCTAGATATTATCTAAATAATTTATTAGTTATTTCAAGAAATGTTGAAATTTTTAAATAAATGAAATAAAATATGATTACAAATGTAATCGACTATGTACCCTCTGGAAGAAGAGATCGACAGGTGTGTAAATCCTTTTGGAGTTATGGTTATTATAAGTATTTCACCAAGAACTGTTTAATTTATTGCTTTCTAGTAATGCCCTACTTACAAGTTTGAATTCTAATATGATCCAGGTTTAATGCACAGTCATCGATGATTTTTGCTTGACCCTTATCTTTTTGTGCATAATAAGCTCAAAACATGTTTATTTATTGCTTCATGTTGTAATAATTTCTCTGCAGATATCCCAGAATGTGACAGTGATCCCTGTATGAATGAGGCAACCTGCACTGACCTCACCAATGGCTATCAGTGTGAATGTATTCTAGGATGGACAGGGACACTCTGTGAATCAGGTCAGTTTCTGATTTAAAATTTATTACCAAACAGCCAAGGTTATATTCATGCACATTCCCAAAATGTTAGGATATATTCTTAATTTGAAGAAGAAAAAAATCTTCAAGGTATTTCTCTTAGCTTCTTTGGTCCTCTCCTAAACACAAAAGAGAAGATATTTTGATGTAAATGTTTGGTATTTGGTATACCATTTTCTTTTTTCCAAAAAGGAAAATGGGATTTGCTCAAAGTGATAAAGTTTTAAGTAAAGAGATATTGGAAATGCTTGTTTGAAATGCAATGTCGTAATGCATGTTGCCATTCACGTATTCTTCTGTATGGTCATATTTCAGAAATCATGGAGTGTGAAAGCATCCCTTGCCAGAATGGTGGTACATGTATTGATCTGATTGGATCCTATGAATGCAGATGTCCTGCTGGCTGGACTGGAATCAACTGTGAAACAGGTAACTTGACATTAAGTGCTTTGTTAATACAATTATGACTATTGTATTCTTTGCATGACTTTGCTCATATTTCTTTTAACGTGACTGTTTTCCATAGTTTACTCCAAGATTTGCTATGTTTTCTTTGTTGATTGCATTACTTTACCTTGATGCAAAGTGATTTCTTTGTAGTGTAAGTAGGTAAAAAGGAATGAAAATGTGAAGTTTAGACAATCCATTAGTCATCATTTACAACTACAAGGTTGATCAAGGTTCCCTTTTAAATACTAAAAGGCCAATATGTAATTTGTGAAGGGGTGAATTAATGCATTGCTATAATTTCTTTATAAATTTTCTCTTAAGATATTGTGGAGTGCTCAAGTATTCCCTGTTTGAATGGTGCTACCTGTGAGGAGCTAACCGATGGCTATCTGTGTGTCTGTGCACCAGGCTTCAATGGCACAGCCTGCCAAGAAGGTCAGTTTGATATTTTGTGCATATGCTTGAAATTGACACACACAATAGGAGAAATAACATTAATCATTAATTTTTCACACACACCGCAATAACTTTCTAATGAAGTTTTCATGTTTTGTTTGATTTATTTGTACATCCCTAAGTAAAGAGTGTGAGTTTTGACAGTTTTTGCCAAACATTTTTTGTGTTCATTTTAGTGTGGTGGTGGTTTAAGCACTTTTTATGTTGATCAGAGGAACAACATGTAATTGAACTGTAAATATGAAGTGTTATATTTGATCTTGTATTTATTAACAATTTTATGACATTTTAATAAAATTATGATATGTGTTTGTCAAATATTTGTAGTAGATTGTGTAAAAATGACTGTAAAATGTTTCCATGTGTAACATGACGCTGACATTATTTTAGGTTTGCATGTTTTAAGAAGTTTGTTTTAATTTTCTGAATGTGTATTTGTTGCTCAATAAATGTCACTCTTCTACTAATGTTGTGTTTTTAGTAATATCTGTTGTAAAGTGTATTTGTTTGAATGTTTACCATTTTCCACTAAAGTGACAACAATACCTGTAACTAAAACGTTGTCATACCATCACCATCACCATAGAACATACATACTGTATACAAACTTATCGATGCATTGTATGTCTATTCCATGCAACCCTAAAAAGCCATCCCACTTTTTTAGTTAATAATTCACCAACTTACTTGCATGATAATAGATAATAATTGCATGGAATATGGTTGGCGGGAAAAAATGTGCACTATTTAATAGTTATTTACTATAATGTGAACACAAAACCCTTTGATTTGTGGTAAGTGCATCATGCTTTATGCCACCAATGGTTGCATACCTTTTTTACTTCTTGTATATAATGTATATAGCATGCTTACCCTCTTGGCTCTACCCATAATTCCTCGGCTTGAAGACACCACATCGTTGAGATAAATTTGGTTTAAAAGTTTTCCTCCTTTGAAATTAACTTGTGTTAAATTCTGGCATGAAGTGATGTTTATCTTTTACTACTATTTCCTCTTGACTAATAACAAAATATATTGATGCATTGTTTGTCTATTCCATGCAGCCTCAAAAAGCCAATCCATTGTTACTAATTTGCCGACATGCTTTCATGTGATATTAACAAATGACCAGTATAGAACCTATCACTGCTGGTAAATATTGCCCTTGTACTATGTTGTGTGCACTACCTTTAACAACTATGGACGGTAACAAAGCATGCATTGTCGATTGAAAGCACGTTCTTAATCACCTGCGAGTGTACGAAAAAATGCATGTAAGTACCTGGTATGTTTTATGTACTTAACAAACCTAAGTGTATGTTTAACCTACCTTCTCAGTGCATCCCACACTAAACTAAGAATTCTGTTTCACGATCCTATCAATGATTTCAAAGTCACATTTAAGATTAATGCACATGTATGATTTGATCTAATCAACCTGAGCAATCATGTCATAAAAAAGAAAAGAAAATATTTAGCTTAGCCATCTCCTAATTCATTGAAAATTTCACGTATTAAACAAATAACAATTCATCATTAGATTAGATTTATCATTAGATTTAAGTTACTTCTCATTTAGATTTAAAATATTTTAGCAATATTTATAACTTATAAACATTATTGTTGTAACGTACTAAGAGAAGTTTCTGTAGAATCAAGCCTTCCCTTAAACAAAATTATCTAAAGGATATATATCTGTTCTTACCACTAGTTATGGAATTACCAAAAATTGCCTATGCTGCACATAGGATTTATTTTGATTTTTAAGAATAATATAGCTACAGTATTTTCCATTTTCTATGGCATATTCTATTCTGTCGAACCTTTTTAAGGAGGATGCTTTGTATATAAATCATCTACTTGTTTTGTTTCCAGAAATTGTCGAGTGTGCCAGCAATCCCTGTCAGAATGGTGCCACTTGCAATGATCTTGTTAACAGCTATGAGTGCATATGTGCACCAGGATGGAATGGAGCCTTGTGTGAGATTGAGATCAATGAATGTGTCAGTAGTCCATGCTTGAATGGTGCTACTTGCATTGATCTCATAGCAGAATATGAGTGTCTTTGCCCACCGGGATGGAATGGAACCCACTGTGAAATCAATATAGATGACTGCATTAGTCACATGTGCCTCAATGGTGCTACCTGCATTGATGAAGTAGATGGCTACAGTTGCCAGTGTCCTGAAGGTTGGGTTGGCCGATTCTGTGGTATTGAGATATTAGAATGTCTGAGCAACCCTTGCCTTAATGGAGCATTCTGTATAGACCTGATTCCAGGATATGAATGTGAATGCACTACCGGATGGACAGGAACACACTGTGAAACTGAGATCATGGAATGTTCTTCTGATCCTTGCCAGAACGGAGCTACTTGCAATGATCAGATTGGTACATATGAATGTCAATGTGCTCCAGGCTGGAATGGCACTAACTGTGAAATCGGTAAGTTATGTAAAAAAAAAAAAAAATCTTATTTTCTTTATCATTGATGATTGAACAAAATTGAAAAGAAGCACAAGTTTCCTCTTAAAGTAGTTGCTAAATGATTTCTTCCTTAAAAATGTATTGGACTAAGGTATCTAATTGTACAAAATACTGTTAGGACAGCCTGATGTTTTCTTTCTTCCTAAATCATTGAGAAAATTATTCAATACATTACAATTAAATGATTATTTTTTATTTAGAAGTTATTGGAGTGTAACATGATTATATGGAACTCCCCCCCCCCCAGAAATTCTTGAATGTGCTGGAGATCCCTGCATGAATGGAGCTACCTGTGTGGACCTGATTGCCATGTATGAATGCCTCTGTGCTCCAGGATGGAATGGCAGCAACTGTGAAGTAGACATCTTAGAATGTGCCAGCAATCCATGTCAGAATGGTGCAACGTGCATAGATCAAACAGGATTGTTCACCTGTCAATGTCCTCTTGGCTTCACTGGTGTACTGTGTGAGGTTGACATAGAGGAATGTTCCAGCAATCCTTGTTTGAATGGAGCAACCTGTGTCGATCTGATTGGAGGGTACCAGTGTGAATGTGCTGTAGGCTGGGAGGGCATCCACTGTGAATTAGAGGACCAGGAATGCACCAGTGATCCTTGTCAGAATGGGGCTACTTGTCTTGATTTGGTTGGAGGTTATGCATGTCAGTGTACTCCAGGATGGAATGGAACAAACTGTGAAATAGGTGAGAAGGAAATGCTTGTTGTTGTTCCTCTTAACATCTTAGACCACCATGACCTTGCATAGATATTCATGTAGAAATGACATGTATACTAGTACCTGTCTCTGCTATATTACCAAGACCATGTACCTTTGCTGAAGCAATGAAGTATTGTATTCATTAACTGACTGTGTGTATAGTGCAGAATAAATTGCTAGCATGACTGATTCTTTGCCCGATAGTTAGCAAGTCAGCCTAATATTTTGGTATCTTCAGTACTTGAGTAAATGGTAGTTTAGAAGAGATTTAATATTTAATATATTTTATTGTTTGGCTTAAAACAAACCAAGCATACTTGAGATTGATGACTGCACTGGGCAAGGATATTCTACTGGTACATTATTCTTAAATTTAAGTCAGAATATGGTTATTTGTCTGGAAAATGTTGTACTTCTTATAAAATCTTTATATTGAAACAAATAAAGATTTTTGACATTTTCTTTCAAATCTGTCTTAAATTTCCATAGCAATTTCTATAATTTTATTGTCATTCCAGAATCTGATGAGTGTTTGAGCAATCCTTGTCTGAATGGAGCTACCTGTATAGATTTCTTTAATGGGTTTCAATGTCGGTGTGTCCCTGGATGGGAAGGAGACTTGTGTGCAGTTGGTGCGTATATAGTGTACATCAATAAACGAAATAAGAAGTAGCAAATAGCAATATACAAGTTTATGAATTTATCTGTCAAATCTTTGGCTTAAAACATGTATGGAGACATCTATAAGAACCATTAAGTTGACTTTCTCAGTGATATATATTTTAGTTTTGTGGAAAGTTTGTCATGAAACCTGCTTCCAGGACCATTATTCATGGAACACCACTTGCATATTTTAATGGTATTGCTATTTCAAAATAATCTCTGATTCTCTTGATGCAGCTGATACTAAAGCTACTAATAATGGTATCGTATCTCTTAAATTATATATATTTTGAACTGTTTGGGCCATTTGTTGCTATATGCTTTGTCTCCCTTTTTGCATTATAATAGAAATATTTGAGTGTGCCATCATGCCCTGTCAAAACGGTGCAACATGTGTGGATAGATTAGCAAGTTTTGAGTGCATTTGTACTCCAGGATGGCAAGGCGTGATTTGTACAGAAGGTTAGTATATTCAAAGTATTATATGTTTCATACAGATTATGACTTAAGAATGAAACTCTTCATTAGTGATTTAATATCAGATGAAAAGCAAATGTGTACTCTCATAGTTGTGGAGAGTGTTATTTTTCATATTATATTACAAAACAACAAACGTTGCCATTTAACAATGCTGCTTTTAGAAATTGCCTCATTTTATTTGCATTGCTTTCTATATTATTCATTGTTTTTTATGAAGTACATGTACATGAATAGCTTTATCATTACTTATGAATCTTTCTTCTCTATAGATATTCTAGAGTGTGCAAGTAATCCCTGTCAAAATGGTGCAACTTGCTCAGACCTGGAGAACGGATTTGAATGTTTGTGTCCTTTTGGATACAGAGGAGCACTTTGTGAAGAAGGTAAGACCATTGAGACTACTGGTAGTGTTATGTTGATACATCACTAGAAATACATGTAGGAGAAGGCCATCTGTTACATGATTATAACAATAATATATGTGTTAGAAATGTACATATACCAGGGCACTCAAATCCAAACACCCAGATTCTCAACTGGAAATCCTATTCTGTCATAGATTTCTCTCTTTATATTTGATTCGACAGTGCCACAATACCATCATTATGTAAGGTTTTGTACGAATATACACTCACCATCTCATGCAATGATCTACAATATGAAGGGAATATGTGCACTAAGATATACCTTAGGTGTAACTGAATGATTTCCATATCAATAATCATATTATATACCATATGCTCACATAAAATACATGTTCCCAATACAGGTATTTGTTTGAAGATTTAGACCAGTTTGCCCAGAATTAGGCAACAAATTAAACAAAGAAAATGCAATGCAGTTTAGTTCAAACATTCTGTGTGAATGGGGATAAGAGGCAATAAATTTATTGTTTTTCATTGTCACAGGGTCTTTAAAATTTTAATGATTTCCTTTGTTCTTTCAGAAATTGTTGAATGTGCTGGCAATCCTTGCATGAACGGTGCCACCTGCATTGACTTGGTTGCCGGGTATGTGTGTCTATGTAGTACCGGATGGCAGGGTCTACATTGTGAGAATGACATCTTAGAATGTGCAAGCAACCCATGTCAAAATGACGCAACCTGCATTGACCTGCTTGATTCTTATGAATGCCAGTGCCCTCCAGGCTGGAATGGAACTCACTGTGAGATAGACATTGTAGAATGTGCCAGTAATCCTTGTCTGAATGGTGCTAGTTGTCTTGAAGACATCAATGGATATGACTGTCAATGTCCACAGGGATGGACGGGAGTACACTGTGAAGAGGAAATTCAAGAGTGTTCCAGTAACCCTTGTCAAAATAATGGAACCTGTGTCGACCTCATAGGTGCCTTTGACTGTGTCTGTGCACCAGGATGGACTGGAACCCTATGCGAGATTGAGATTGATGAGTGTGCCAACACTCCATGTCAAAATGGTGCTGTCTGTGTTGATCTTATTGGCAGTTATGAATGTCAGTGTCTTCCAGGCTGGCAAGGAGTGAACTGTGAATCTGAGATCCTTGAATGCAGCAGTAATCCATGTCAGAATGGAGCTGAATGTTTTGAGATGATCAATGCATACCAATGTATTTGTGACCCAGGTTTCAATGGAACCAACTGTGAAGTTGATATTGATGAATGTGGCAGTGACCCATGCCAAAATGGTGCAACATGCCTTGAATCTCTTGATTTATATGAATGCCAATGTTTACCAGGTTGGAATGGAACCAATTGTGAAGTCAACATTGATGATTGTAGTGGGAATCTGTGCATCAATGGTGCTACCTGTATTGATGAAGTAGATGGTTACAGTTGCCAGTGTCCTGAAGGTTGGGTTGGCCAATTCTGTGGCATTGAGATCTTAGAATGTTTGAGCAACCCTTGCCTTAATGGAGGAAACTGTATAGATCTGATTCCAGGATATCAATGTGAATGCACTACTGGATGGACAGGAACACACTGTGAAACTGATATCATGGAATGTTCTTCTGATCCTTGCCAGAACGGAGCTACTTGCAATGATCTGATTGGTGGATATGAATGTCAATGTGCTCCAGGCTGGAATGGCACTAACTGTGAAATGGGTAAGTGATAGATCACGTTTCTTCATTACAAAACCGTGAATAAAAACAAAATGAAGATATAACTATCCTCTCAGTATGAATAAAAGAAAAGAAATTTCCTTAACTTCCTATACTTCACTTCTATCATCCAAGTCCTATTTTTTATATAATATATTGAAAAGATGCGGTTGGTTATTTGACATTTAATGTATTCACTGCCATGATATTTTGCTCTAAAGTTTTGTATTGAATGAGGAGCATATTTTAATATTCTTTCATGTTCTATGAAAAATAGGATTCCTGAAATCTTTGTCAGAAAACAGGTGGTATTTTAAAGCTTTGTTAACTTTGTTCTTACATATAATATTTATTGTCATAACAAATCAAAATTAGGAAAGGACATTGGTTATAACTGGGCAAAGATGGCTGCATTTGCATACTTTTAATTTAGATGTTATCAAAGTGTACCATTAATTGTTATACTAATGACAATTTTTTTTCAGAAATTCTTGAATGTGCTGGAGATCCCTGCATGAATGGAGCTACCTGTGTGGACCTGATTGCCATGTATGAATGCATCTGTGCTCCAGGATGGAATGGTAGCAACTGTGAAGTAGACATCCAGGAATGTGCCAGCAATCCATGTCAGAATGGTGCAACATGCATAGATCAAATAGGATTGTTCACCTGTCAATGTCCTCTTGGCTTCACTGGTGTACTGTGTGAGGCTGATATAGAGGAATGTTCCAGCAATCCTTGTTTGAATGGAGCAACCTGTGTCGATCTGATTGGAGGGTACCAGTGTGAATGTGCTGTAGGCTGGGAGGGCATCCACTGTGAATTAGAGGACCAGGAATGCACCAGTGATCCTTGTCAGAATGGGGCTACTTGTCTTGATTTAGTTGGAGGTTATGCATGTCAGTGTACTCCAGGATGGAATGGAACAAACTGTGAAATAGGTGAGAAGGAAATGCTTGTTGTTGTTCCTCTTAACATCTTAGACCACCATGACCTTGCATAGATATTCATGTAGAAATGACATGTATACTAGTACCTGTGTCTCCTTTATTACCAAGACCATGTACCTTTGCTAAAGCAATGAAGTATTGTATTCATTAACTGACTGTGTGTATAGTGCAGAATAAATTGCTAGCATGACTGATTCTTTTGCCCGATAGTTAGCAAGTCAGCCTAATATTTTGGTATCTTCAGTACTTGAGTAAATGGTAGTTTAGAAGAGATTTAATATTCAATATATTTTATTGTTTGGCTTAAAACAAACCAAGCATACTTGAGATTGATGACTGCACTGGGCAAGGATATTCTACTGGTACATTATTCTAAAATACACCTTTTCACGGTTACAAAAGTGCGCATGCTCAGACCTGGGCACCATCTTAATTTAAGATAAACAAACCATTGACCTATAGAGGTCAGGGGTTCACACGTAATTAAGATAGCGCCCATGCAAATATGATGTGAGCGCACAGCGCAGGCATCTGAAAACATTGATGACATCACTGCCTGCGCTGTGCGCTCACATCATTTTTGCATGGGCGCCTGACCTCTAAAGGTCAATGGTTTGTTTACTCGTAAATTAAAATGGGACCCTTAACCATGAAAAGGTGTATTTAAGTCAGAATATGGTTATTTATCTGGAAAATGTTGTACATCATATAAAATCTTTATATTGAAACAAATAAAGATTTTTGACATTTTCTTTAAAACCTGTCTTAAATTTCCATAGCAATTTCTATGATTTTATTGTCATTCCAGAATCTGATGAGTGTTTGAGCAATCCTTGTCTGAATGGAGCTACCTGTATAGATTTCTTTAATGGGTTTCAATGTCGGTGTGTCCCTGGATGGGAAGGAGACTTGTGTGCAGTGGGTGCGTATATAGTGTACATCAATAAACAAAATAAGAAGTAGCAAATAGCAATATACAAGTTTATGAATTTATCTGTCAAATCTTTGGCTTAAACCATGTGTGGAGACTATCTATATGAACCATTAAATTGACTTTCTCAATGATATATATTTTAGTTTTGTGGAAAGTTTGTCATGAAACCTGCTTCCAGGAGCATTATTCATAGAACACCACTTTACACTAACTTAATCTTCTTCATAAATCTGTATGGTAGTGTCAGGTAAGGCATATTTTGATGGTATTGCTATTTCAAATTAATCTCTGGTTCTCTTGTTTAGCTAATGTGCCTTTAATGATGCAGCTGACATTATAGCTACTAATAATGATACTGTATCTCTTAATTAAACATATTTTCAACTGTTTGGGCCATTTGTTGTCATATGCTTTGTCTCCCTTTTTGCATTATAATAGAAATATTTGAGTGTGCCATCATGCCCTGTCAAAACGGTGCAACATGTGTGGATAGATTAGCAAGTTTTGAGTGCATTTGTACTCCAGGATGGCAAGGCGTGATTTGTACAGAAGGTTAGTATATTCAAAGTATCATATGTTTCATACAGATTATGACTTAAGAATGAAACTCTTCATTAGTGATTTAATATCAGATGAAAAGCAAATGTGTACTCTCATAGTTGTGGAGAGTGTTGTTTCTCATATATTACAAAACAACAAACGTTGCCATTTAACAATGCTGCTTTTAGAAATTGCCTCATTTGATTTTCATTGTTTTTTTTTAAGTACATGTACATGTACATATATAACTTTATCATTACTTATGAATCTTTCTTCTCTATAGATATTCTAGAGTGTGCAAGTAATCCCTGTCAAAATGGTGCAACTTGCTCAGACCTGGAGAACGGATTTGAATGTTTGTGTCCTTTTGGATACAGAGGAGCACTTTGTGAAGAAGGTAAGACCATTGAGACTACTGGTAGTGTTATGTTGATTCATCACTAGAAATACATGTAGGAGAAGGCCATCTGTTACATGATTATAACAATAATATATGTGTTAGAAATGTACATATACCAGGGCACTCAAATCCAAACACCCAGATTCTCAACTGGAAATCCTATTCTGTCATAGATTTCTCTCTTTATATTTGATTCGACAGTGCCACAATACCATCATTATGTAAGGTCTTGTACGAATATACACTCACCATCTCATGCAATGATCTACAATATGAAGGAAATATGTGCACTAAGATATACCTTAGGTGTAACTGAATGATTTCCATATCAATAATCATATTATATACCATATGCTCACATAAAATACATGTTCCCAATACAGGTATTTGTTTGAAGATTTAGACCAGTTTGCCCAGAATTAGGCAACAAATTAAACAAAGAAAATGCAATGCAGTTTAGTTCAAACATTCTGTGTGAATGGGGATAAGAGGCAATAAATTTATTGTTTTTCATTGTCACAGGGTCTTTAAAATTTTAATGATTTCCTTTGTTCTTTCAGAAATTGTTGAATGTGCTGGCAATCCTTGCATGAACGGTGCCACCTGCATTGACTTGGTTGCCGGGTATGTGTGTCTATGTAGTACCGGATGGCAGGGTCTACATTGTGAGAATGACATCTTAGAATGTGCAAGCAACCCATGTCAAAATGACGCAACCTGCATTGACCTGCTTGATTCTTATGAATGCCAGTGCCCTCCAGGCTGGAATGGAACTCACTGTGAGATAGACATTGTAGAATGTGCCAGTAATCCTTGTCTGAATGGTGCTACTTGTCTTGAAGACGTCAATGGATATGACTGCCAATGTCCACAGGGATGGACTGGAATGCAATGTGAAGAGGAAATTCAAGAGTGTTCCAGTAACCCTTGTCAAAATAATGGAACCTGTGTCGACCTCATAGGTGCCTTTGACTGTGTCTGTGCACCAGGATGGACTGGAACCCTATGCGAGATTGAGATTGATGAGTGTGCCAACACTCCATGTCAAAATGGTGCTGTCTGTGTTGATCTTATTGGCAGTTATGAATGTCAGTGTCTTCCAGGCTGGCAAGGAGTGAACTGTGAATCTGAGATCCTTGAATGCAGCAGTAATCCATGTCAGAATGGAGCTGAATGTTTTGAGATGATCAATGCATACCAATGTATTTGTGACCCAGGTTTCAATGGAACCAACTGTGAAGTTGATATTGATGAATGTGGCAGTGACCCATGCCAAAATGGTGCAACATGCCTTGAATCTCTTGATTTATATGAATGCCAATGTTTACCAGGTTGGAATGGAACCAATTGTGAAGTCAACATTGATGATTGTAGTGGGAATCTGTGCATCAATGGTGCTACCTGTATTGATGAAGTAGATGGTTACAGTTGCCAGTGTCCTGAAGGTTGGGTTGGCCAATTCTGTGGCATTGAGATCTTAGAATGTTTGAGCAACCCTTGCCTTAATGGAGGAAACTGTATAGATCTGATTCCAGGATATCAATGTGAATGCACTACTGGATGGACAGGAACACACTGTGAAACTGATATCATGGAATGTTCTTCTGATCCTTGCCAGAACGGAGCTACTTGCAATGATCTGATTGGTGGATATGAATGTCAATGTGCTCCAGGCTGGAATGGCACTAACTGTGAAATGGGTAAGTGATAGATCACGTTTCTTCATTACAAAACCGTGAAGAAAAAACAAAATGAAGATATAACTATCCTCTCAGTATGAATAAAAGAAAAAGAAATTTCCTTAACTTCCTATACTTCACTTCTATCATCCAAGTCCTATTTTTTATATAATATATTGAAAAGATGCGGTTGGTTATTTGACATTTAATGTATTCACTGCCATGATATTTTGCTCTAAAGTTTTGTATTGAATGAGGAGCATATTTTAATATTCTTTCATGTTCTATGAAAAATAGGATTCGTGAAATCTTTGTCAGAAAACAGGTGGTATTTTAAAGCTTTGTTAACTTTGTTCTTACATATAATATTTATTGTCATAACAAATCAAAATTAGGAAAGGACATTGGTTATAACTGGGCAAAGATGGCTGCATTTGCATACTTTTAATTTAGATGTTATCAAAGTGTACCATTAATTGTTATACTAATGACAATTTTTTTTCAGAAATTCTTGAATGTGCTGGAGATCCCTGCATGAATGGAGCTACCTGTGTGGACCTGATTGCCATGTATGAATGCATCTGTGCTCCAGGATGGAATGGTAGCAACTGTGAAGTAGACATCCAGGAATGTGCCAGCAATCCATGTCAGAATGGTGCAACATGCATAGATCAAATAGGATTGTTCACCTGTCAATGTCCTCTTGGCTTCACTGGTGTACTGTGTGAGGCTGATATAGAGGAATGTTCCAGCAATCCTTGTTTGAATGGAGCAACCTGTGTCGATCTGATTGGAGGGTACCAGTGTGAATGTGCTGTAGGCTGGGAGGGCATCCACTGTGAATTAGAGGACCAGGAATGCACCAGTGATCCTTGTCAGAATGGGGCTACTTGTCTTGATTTAGTTGGAGGTTATGCATGTCAGTGTACTCCAGGATGGAATGGAACAAACTGTGAAATAGGTGAGAAGGAAATGCTTGTTGTTGTTCCTCTTAACATCTTAGACCACCATGACCTTGCATAGATATTCATGTAGAAATGACATGTATACTAGTACCTGTCTCTCCTTTATTACCAAGACCATGTACCTTTGCTAAAGCAATGAAGTATTGTATTCATTAACTGACTGTGTGTATAGTGCAGAATAAATTGCTAGCATGACTGATTCTTTTGCCCGATAGTTAGCAAGTCAGCCTAATATTTTGGTATCTTCAGTACTTGAGTAAATGGTAGTTTAGAAGAGATTTAATATTTAATATATTTTATTGTTTGGCTTAAAACAAACCAAGCATACTTGAGATTGATGACTGCACTGGGCAAGGATATTCTACTGGTACATTATTCTTAAATTTAAGTCAGAATATGGTTATTTGTGTGGAAAATGTCGTACTTCATATAAAATCTTTATATTGAAACAAATAAAGATTTTTGACATTTTCTTTAAAATCTGTCGTAAATTTCCATAGCAATTTCTATAATTTTATTGTCATTCCAGAATCTGATGAGTGTTTGAGCAATCCTTGTCTGAATGGAGCTACCTGTATAGATTTCTTTAATGGGTTTCAATGTCGGTGTGTCCCTGGATGGGAAGGAGAATTGTGTGCAGTTGGTGCGTATATAGTGTACATCAATAAACGAAATAAGAAGTAGCAAATAGCAATATACAAGTTTATGAATTAATCCGTCAAATCTTTGGCTTAAAACATGTGTGGAGACTATCTATAAGAACCATTAAATTGACTTTCTCAGTGATATATATTTCAGTTTTGTGGAAAGTTTGTCATGAAACCTGCTTTCAGGAGCATTATTCATAGAACACCACTTTACGCTAACTTAATCTTCTTCATAAATCTTTATGGTAGTGTCAGGTAAGGCATATTTTGTTGGTATTGCTATTTCAAATTAATCTCTGATTCTCTTGTTTAGCTAATGTGCCTTTAATGATGCAGCTGACACTTTAGCTACTAATAATGATACTGTATCTCTTAGTTAAACATATTTTCAACTGTTTGGGCCATTTGTTGTCATATGCTTTGTCTCCCTTTTTGCATTATAATAGAAATATTTGAGTGTGCCATCATGCCCTGTCAAAACGGTGCAACATGTGTGGATAGATTAGCAAGTTTTGAGTGCATTTGTACTCCAGGATGGCAAGGCGTGATTTGTACAGAAGGTTAGTATATTCAAAGTATCATATGTTTCATACAGATTATGACTTAAGAATGAAACTCTTCATTAGTGATTTAATATCAGATGAAAAGCAAATGTGTACTCTCATAGTTGTGGAGAGTGTTGTTTCTCATATATTACAAAACAACAAACGTTGCCATTTAACAATGCTGCTTTTAGAAATTGCCTCATTTGATTTTCATTGTTTTTTTTTAAGTACATGTACATGTACATATATAACTTTATCATTACTTATGAATCTTTCTTCTCTATAGATATTCTAGAGTGTGCAAGTAATCCCTGTCAAAATGGTGCAACTTGCTCAGACCTGGAGAACGGATTTGAATGTTTGTGTCCTTTTGGATACAGAGGAGCACTTTGTGAAGAAGGTAAGACCATTGAGACTACTGGTAGTGTTATGTTGATTCATCACTAGAAATACATGTAGGAGAAGGCCATCTGTTACATGATTATAACAATAATATATGTGTTAGAAATGTACATATACCAGGGCACTCAAATCCAAACACCCAGATTCTCAACTGGAAATCCTATTCTGTCATAGATTTCTCTCTTTATATTTGATTCGACAGTGCCACAATACCATCATTATGTAAGGTTTTGTACGAATATACACTCACCATCTCATGCAATGTTCTACAAGATGAAGCAACTATGTGCACTAAGATATACCTTAGGTGTAACTGAATGATTTCCATATCAATAATCATATTATATACCATATGCTCACATAAAATACATGTTCCCAATACAGGTATTTGTTTGAAGATTTAGACCAGTTTGCCCAGAATTAGGCAACAAATTAAACAAAGAAAATGCAATGCAGTTTAGTTCAAACATTCTGTGTGAATGGGGATAAGAGGCAATAAATTTATTGTTTTTCATTGTCACAGGGTCTTTAAAATTTTAATGATTTCCTTTGTTCTTTCAGAAATTGTTGAATGTGCTGGCAATCCTTGCATGAACGGTGCCACCTGCATTGACTTGGTTGCCGGGTATGTGTGTCTATGTAGTACCGGATGGCAGGGTCTACATTGTGAGAATGACATCTTAGAATGTGCAAGCAACCCATGTCAAAATGACGCAACCTGCATCGACCTGCTTGATTCTTATGAATGCCAGTGCCCTCCAGGCTGGAATGGAACTCACTGTGAGATAGACATTGTAGAATGTGCCAGTAATCCTTGTCTGAATGGTGCTACTTGTCTTGAAGACATCAATGGATATGACTGTCAATGTCCACAGGGATGGACGGGAGTACACTGTGAAGAGGAAATTCAAGAGTGTTCCAGTAACCCTTGTCAAAATAATGGAACCTGTGTCGACCTCATAGGTGCCTTTGACTGTGTCTGTGCACCAGGATGGACTGGAACCCTATGCGAGATTGAGATTGATGAGTGTGCCAACACTCCATGTCAAAATGGTGCTGTCTGTGTTGATCTTATTGGCAGTTATGAATGTCAGTGTCTTCCAGGCTGGCAAGGAGTGAACTGTGAATCTGAGATCCTTGAATGCAGCAGTAATCCATGTCAGAATGGAGCTGAATGTTTTGAGATGATCAATGCATACCAATGTATTTGTGACCCAGGTTTCAATGGAACCAACTGTGAAGTTGATATTGATGAATGTGGCAGTGACCCATGCCAAAATGGTGCAACATGCCTTGAATCTCTTGATTTATATGAATGCCAATGTTTACCAGGTTGGAATGGAACCAATTGTGAAGTCAACATTGATGATTGTAGTGGGAATCTGTGCATCAATGGTGCTACCTGTATTGATGAAGTAGATGGTTACAGTTGCCAGTGTCCTGAAGGTTGGGTTGGCCAATTCTGTGGCATTGAGATCTTAGAATGTTTGAGCAACCCTTGCCTTAATGGAGGAAACTGTATAGATCTGATTCCAGGATATCAATGTGAATGCACTACTGGATGGACAGGAACACACTGTGAAACTGATATCATGGAATGTTCTTCTGATCCTTGCCAGAACGGAGCTACTTGCAATGATCTGATTGGTGGATATGAATGTCAATGTGCTCCAGGCTGGAATGGCACTAACTGTGAAATGGGTAAGTGATAGATCACGTTTCTTCATTACAAAACCGTGAATAAAAAACAAAATGAAGATATAACTATCCTCTCAGTATGAATAAAAGAAAAAGAAATTTCCTTAACTTCCTATACTTCACTTCTATCATCCAAGTCCTATTTTTTATATAATATATTGAAAAGATGCGGTTGGTTATTTGACATTTAATGTATTCACTGCCATGATATTTTGCTCTAAAGTTTTGTATTGAATGAGGAGCATATTTTAATATTCTTTCATGTTCTATGAAAAATAGGATTCGTGAAATCTTTGTCAGAAAACAGGTGGTATTTTAAAGCTTTGTTAACTTTGTACTTATATATAATATTTATTGTCATAACAAATCAAAATTAGGAAAGGACATTGGTTATAACTGGGCAAAGATGGCTGCATTTGCATACTTTTAATTTAGATGTTATCAAAGTGTACCATTCTTATACTAATGACAATTTTTTTTTTCAGAAATTCTTGAATGTGCTGGAGATCCCTGCATGAATGGAGCTACCTGTGTGGACCTGATTGCCATGTATGAATGCATCTGTGCTCCAGGATGGAATGGTAGCAACTGTGAAGTAGACATCCAGGAATGTGCCAGCAATCCATGTCAGAATGGTGCAACATGCATAGATCAAATAGGATTGTTCACCTGTCAATGTCCTCTTGGCTTCACTGGTGTACTGTGTGAGGCTGATATAGAGGAATGTTCCAGCAATCCTTGTTTGAATGGAGCAACCTGTGTCGATCTGATTGGAGGGTACCAGTGTGAATGTGCTGTAGGCTGGGAGGGCATCCACTGTGAATTAGAGGACCAGGAATGCACCAGTGATCCTTGTCAGAATGGGGCTACTTGTCTTGATTTAGTTGGAGGTTATGCATGTCAGTGTACTCCAGGATGGAATGGAACAAACTGTGAAATAGGTGAGAAGGAAATGCTTGTTGTTGTTCCTCTTAACATCTTAGACCACCATGACCTTGCATAGATATTCATGTAGAAATGACATGTATACTAGTACCTGTCTCTGCTATATTACCAAGACCATGTACATTTGCTAAAGCAATGAAGTATTGTATTCATTAACTGACTGTGTGTATAGTGCAGAATAAATTGCTAGCATGACTGATTCTTTTGCCCGATAGTTAGCAAGTCAGCCTAATATTTTGGTATCTTCAGTACTTGAGTAAATGGTAGTTTAGAAGAGATTTAATATTTAATATATTTTATTGTTTGGCTTAAAACAAACCAAGCATACTTGAGATTGATGAATGCACTGGGCAAGGATATTCTACTGGTACATTATTCTTAAATTTAAGTCAGAATATGGTTATTTGTCTGGAAAATGTCGTACATCATATAAAATCTTTATATTGAAACAAATAAAGATTTTTGACATTTTCTTTAAAATCTGTCGTAAATTTCCATAGCAATTTCTATAATTTTATTGTCATTCCAGAATCTGATGAGTGTTTGAGCAATCCTTGTCTGAATGGAGCTACCTGTATAGATTTCTTTAATGGGTTTCAATGTCGGTGTGTCCCTGGATGGGAAGGAGACTTGTGTGCAATGGGTGCGTATATAGTGTACATCAATAAACGAAATAAGAAGTAGCAAATAGCAATATACAAGTTCATGAATTTATCTGTCAAATCTTTGGCTTAAAACATGTGTGGAGACTATCTATAAGAACCATTAAATTGACTTTCTCAGTGATATATATTTTAGTTTTGTGGAAAGTTTGTCATGAAACCTGCTTCCAGGAGCATTATTCATAGAACACCACTTTACACTAACTTAAAATCTTCTTCATAAATCTTTATGGTAGTGTCAGGTAAGGCATATTTTGATGGTTTTGCTATTTCAAATTAATCTCTGATTCTCTTGTTTAGCTAATGTGCCTTTAATGATGCAGCTGACACTATAGCTACTAATAATGATACTGTATCTCTTAGTTAAACATATTTTCAACTGTTGGGCCATTTGTTGCTACCGTATACGCTTTGTCTCCCTTTTTGCATTATAATAGAAATATTTGAGTGTGCCATCATGCCCTGTCAAAACGGTGCAACATGTGTGGATAGATTAGCAAGTTTTGAGTGCATTTGTACTCCAGGATGGCAAGGCGTGATTTGTACAGAAGGTTAGTATATTCAAAGTATCATATGTTTCATACAGATTATGACTTAAGAATGAAACTCTTCATTAGTGATTTAATATCAGATGAAAAGCAAATGTGTACTCTCATAGTTGTGGAGAGTGTTGTTTCTCATATATTACAAAACAACAAACGTTGCCATTTAACAATGCTGCTTTTAGAAATTGCCTCATTTGATTTTCATTGTTTTTTTAAGTACATGTACATGTACATATATAACTTTATCATTACTTATGAATCTTTCTTCTCTATAGATATTCTAGAGTGTGCAAGTAATCCCTGTCAAAATGGTGCAACTTGCTCAGACCTGGAGAACAGATTTGAATGTTTGTGTCCTTTTGGATACAGAGGAGCACTTTGTGAAGAAGGTAAGACCATTGAGACTACTGGTAGTGTTATGTTGATTCATCACTAGAAATACATGTAGGAGAAGGCCATCTGTTACATGATTATAACAATAATATATGTGTTAAAGATGTACATATACCAGGGCACTCAAATCCAAACACCCAGATTCTCAACTGGAAATCCTATTCTGTCATAGATTTCTCTCTTTATATTTGATTCGACAGTGCCACAATACCATCATTATGTAAGGTTTTGTACGAATATACACTCACCATCTCATGCAATGTTCTACAATATGAAGCAACTATGTGCACTAAGGTATACCTTAGGTGTAACTGAATGATTTCCATATCAATAATCATATTATATACCATATGCTCACATAAAATACATGTTCCCAATACAGGTATTTGTTTGAAGATTTAGACCAGTTTGCCCAGAATTAGGCAACAAATTAAACAAAGATAATGCAATGCAGTTTAGTTAAAACATTCTGTGATAAGAGGCAATAAATTTATTGTTTTTCATTGTCACAGGGTATTTAAAATTTTAATGATTTCCTTTGTTCTTTCAGAAATTGTTGAATGTGCTGGCAATCCTTGCATGAACGGTGCCACCTGCATTGACTTGGTTGCCGGGTATGTGTGTCTATGTAGTACCGGATGGCAGGGTCTACATTGTGAGAATGACATCTTAGAATGTGCAAGCAACCCATGTCAAAATGACGCAACCTGCATTGACCTGCTTGATTCTTATGAATGCCAGTGCCCTCCAGGCTGGAATGGAACTCACTGTGAGATAGACATTGTAGAATGTGCCAGTAATCCTTGTCTGAATGGTGCTACTTGTCTTGAAGACATCAATGGATATGACTGTCAATGTCCACAGGGATGGACGGGAGTACACTGTGAAGAGGAAATTCAAGAGTGTTCCAGTAACCCTTGTCAAAATAATGGAACCTGTGTCGACCTCATAGGTGCCTTTGACTGTGTCTGTGCACCAGGATGGACTGGAACCCTATGCGAGATTGAGATTGATGAGTGTGCCAACACTCCATGTCAAAATGGTGCTGTCTGTGTTGATCTTATTGGCAGTTATGAATGTCAGTGTCTTCCAGGCTGGCAAGGAGTGAACTGTGAATCTGAGATCCTTGAATGCAGCAGTAATCCATGTCAGAATGGAGCTGAATGTTTTGAGATGATCAATGCATACCAATGCATTTGTGACCCAGGTTTCAATGGAACCAACTGTGAAGTTGATATTGATGAATGTGGCAGTGACCCATGCCAAAATGGTGCAACATGCCTTGAATCTCTTGATTTATATGAATGCCAATGTTTACCAGGTTGGAATGGAACCAATTGTGAAGTCAACATTGATGATTGTAGTGGGAATCTGTGCATCAATGGTGCTACCTGTATTGATGAAGTAGATGGTTACAGTTGCCAGTGTCCTGAAGGTTGGGTTGGCCGATTCTGTGGCATTGAGATCTTAGAATGTTTGAGCAACCCTTGCCTTAATGGAGGAAACTGTATAGATCTGATTCCAGGATATCAATGTGAATGCACTACTGGATGGACAGGAACACACTGTGAAACTGATATCATGGAATGTTCTTCTGATCCTTGCCAGAACGGAGCTACTTGCAATGATCTAATTGGTGGATATGAATGTCAATGTGCTCCAGGCTGGAATGGCACCAACTGTGAAATTGGTAAGTCATTTTCATTTCCTTTTTATAATGATTCCAATGTTCCTCTACCCTGAAAAGAGGGAAAGATTTGTGTTAAAAATCAAAGATGCTTCATCATTGTAGTGCTGACAACATTTCTAGTTTATTTCACGTGCCAAGCCAATTTAGTGAAAAATTGTGTTCTATTTCATTTCCCTTACTCTTGAGCCATTGAATACGATCTGCTATATCAGACATGATATCAAATAATGTACTTATAAAATTGATTTATATGTACCATCATAAATGTAGAAACATACATGTATAATATTTAACCCTTTGTCTCAATAGAAGTGTATTTTAGTGTTTTTAATTATCTATTTAACACCCATGCAGAAATTCTTGAATGTGCTGGAGATCCCTGCATGAATGGAGCTACTTGTGTGGACCTGATTGCCATGTATGAATGCATCTGTGCTCCAGGATGGAATGGCAGCAACTGTGAAGTAGACATCTTAGAATGTGCCAGCAATCCATGTCAGAATGGTGCAACGTGCATAGATCAAATCGGATTGTTCTCCTGTCAATGTCCACTTGGCTTCACTGGTGTACTGTGTGAGGTTGACATAGAGGAATGTTCCAGCAATCCTTGTTTGAATGAAGCAACCTGTGTCGATCTGATTGGAGGGTACCAGTGTGAATGTGCTGTAGGCTGGGAGGGCATCCACTGTGAATTAGAGGACCAGGAATGTACCAGTGATCCTTGTCAGAATGGGGCTACTTGTCTTGATTTGGTTGGAGGTTATGCATGCCAATGTGCTCTTGGATGGAATGGAACAAACTGTGAAATAGGTGAGAATATCATCTTTTTGTTATTGTGTGAATAAAAGGATGTCCATTGATATCTAAAGTAGGGAATGAAGGTTGAAATGCCTTGAAATCAAAATGAAATGTTTATTATGAACCAAAAAAAAAACTTTAGTTGTCGGTTTTACTCTTCATCATTACATTCTAAATCTAATACATTTTCTGTATTTTTATTGTCATTCCAGAATCTAATGAATGTTTGAGCGATCCTTGTCTGAATGGAGCTACCTGTATAGATTTCTTTAATGGATTCCAATGCCGGTGTGCCCCTGGATGGGAAGGAGAATTTTGTGCAATGGGTGAGTAAATTTGTTACCAAATAAACATACATTAATTAAATAGCAAAGCCATCATTAAATGATTATCATGTTGGCTCAAAGCATGCTGGATCAAGAAAAAATTATCATCCTTGTATTTGGTTTCAAGGGAGATATGTGGATTATCTTGCTCTCACACGAATTATTTCATTGCATGTCACATCGTATATATATGCCATTATAACAAATATGCTGGGAAATATTTGATATATTGTGTATACAAAATGGTATTGTTTTAGACTCATTGATTCTCAATCAGCAAGTGAGCCTACGATCTTGTGATATCAAAGTGTCGCAACGCATTAAATCATTTTCAATTCTATGATGTAGCGGATACTGAAGCTAGTCAAGCTACCAATAATTCTGCATCTTGATATTCAAGATTTTGTAATCACATTTAGTAGTCTCCTCCTAGTATTCAAACATTTCTATGTTTTTTCTAAAATTACATTCGTTTAGTGATTAACATCCTTTGTGCTTTCTGTAAACAGAAATTTTGGAGTGCTCCTGCAACCCCTGTCAGAATGGTGCCACATGTGTGGATAGATTAGCAAGTTTTGAATGCATTTGTGCACCTGGATGGCAAGGTGTGACCTGTATGGAGGGTGAGCATTTTTGTATATTGAAGACATATTTTGTATGCTTTTTGACTAAGAATTAATCTACAATGTTGTGGTAAATTTTCATGTGCAAAGTACATTAGTATATTCAATTTGGAATGTGTAATTGTCAAATTGATGCTCGTAAACATTACTTAGCATAGTTGCTGTTGAAAACAATTCTAAAATACAATTGGCATTGTTGACTTTGTCATTTTTTTCTTTTTGAAGTACACATATTTAAAACATTTTTATGTATCATTATTTGAATAGATGTTCTTGAGTGTGCCAGTAATCCTTGCCAAAATGGTGCAACGTGCTCAGACCTGGAAAACGGATATGAATGTTTGTGTCGTTTTGGCTTCAGAGGAACATCTTGTGAAGAAGGTAAATCTTAATAATTACTGTTTTAGTATGTCTATGTAAAGGCAAGAGTACTCAATATCTTTCATGTAGTAGAAGAAAGGGCATTATATGAAATAGACCTTGAGACAGAGCTTTTCCATAACTTCCCATCTTTAACTGTCCTAGTTAGCTACTCAAATGGCATTACTGCCCATTGCTTGATGTTATCAGTTCATGTCCTAGTTGGTCTGCCCCTCTTCTCCCATTAGGTCCTCTATGATATGCAATATCATGCTCATCACTTATTATTTGATTTCTGTATAATTATATCAAACACCTGCTTCACTATAACAAGGAACATTATTAGCTGGGATGCTATTTGAATGATTAAAATGAATATCAGGAGAAGTTATACAATCTACTTTAAGAACTAAGTGCCATGTATTTATTTCTTCAAGGAGGAAAATTGGATTGAAAATAATTTCCCCACTTTTTTTATAAATACATCAACATGGGAAGAAGACAAGCGTCCAAACTCTGCTGTGAATATGCATCAAGGAAATAGAAAGAAGAGTTTTCACCCAAACCATTATGATGATCAACACTTGGTTGTTACTGTTGATATAAACCAGTTTAAAATCACCAGGTGCCCTTGAACATAATAATTAGGAGAAGTGGTTCTTCTGCTCTATTCAACAGGTAGTAAATTTACGCCTTTTCACTTTCCATAGCATTTGTCAAAGATGTTATGATCATTCTTTGCTTTTTTTCTTCTTCCAGAAATCGTTGAATGTGCTGGCAATCCATGCATGAATGATGCCACCTGTGTAGATCTGGTTGCTGGATATGTGTGTCTATGTAGTACTGGATGGCAAGGGATTCACTGTGAAAACGACATCTTAGAATGTGCAAGCAACCCATGTCAAAATGACGCAACCTGCATTGACCTGCTTGATTCTTATGAATGCCAGTGCCCTCCAGGCTGGAATGGAACTCACTGTGAGATGGACATTGTAGAATGTGCCAGTAATCCTTGTCTGAATGGTGCTACTTGTCTTGAAGACGTCAATGGATATGACTGCCAATGTCCACAGGGATGGACCGGAGTACACTGTGAAGAGGAAATTCAAGAGTGTTCCAGTAACCCTTGTCAAAATAATGGAACCTGTGTCGACCTCATAGGTGTCTTTGACTGTCTCTGTGCCCCAGGATGGTCTGGAACCCTGTGCGAGATTGAGATTGATGAGTGTGCCAGCACTCCATGTCAAAATGGTGCGGTCTGTATAGATCTTATTGGCAGCTACGAATGTCAGTGTCTACCAGGCTGGCAAGGAGTGAACTGTGAATCTGAGATCCTTGAATGTAAGAGCAACCCATGTCACAATGGAGCTCAATGCCTAGAGATGATTAATGGATACCAATGCATTTGTGACCCAGGTTTTAATGGTCTAAAGTGCGAGAATAATGTAGATGAATGTGCGAGTGACCCATGCCAAAATGGTGCAACATGCCTTGAATCTCTTGATTCTTATGAATGCCAATGTTTACCAGGTTGGAATGGAACCAATTGTGAAGTCAACATTGATGATTGTAGTGGGAATCTTTGCATCAATGATGCTACCTGCACTGATGAAGTAGATGGTTACAGTTGCCAGTGTCCTGAAGGTTGGGTTGGCCGATTCTGTGGCATTGAGATCTTAGAATGTCTGAGCAACCCTTGCCTTAATGGAGGAAACTGTATAGATCTGATTCCAGGATATCAATGTGAATGCACTACTGGATGGACAGGAACACACTGTGAAACTGATATCATGGAATGTTCTTCTGATCCTTGCCAGAACAGAGCTACTTGCAATGATCTGATTGGTGGATATGAATGTCAATGTGCTCCAGGCTGGAATGGCACGAACTGTGAAATTGGTAAGTCATTTTCATTTCTATTTTATAATGATTCCAATGTTCCTCTACCCTGAAAAAGGGGAAAGATTTGTGTTATAAGTCAGTTTATTTCTGGTGCCAAGCCAATTTTGTGAAAAATTGTTTTCTATTTCATTTCCCTTACTCTTGAGCCATTGAATACGATCTGCTATATCAGACATGATATCAAATAATGTACTTATAAAATTGATTTATATGTACCATCATAAATGTAGAAACATACATGTATAATATTTAACCCTTTGTCTCAATAGAAGTGTATTTTAGTGTTTTTAATTATCTATTTAACACCCATGCAGAAATTCTTGAATGTGCTGGAGATCCCTGCATGAATGGAGCTACCTGTGTGGACCTGATTGCCATGTATGAATGCATCTGTGCTCCAGGATGGAATGGTAGCAACTGTGAAGTAGACATCCAGGAATGTGCCAGCAATCCATGCCAAAATGGTGCAACGTGCATAGATCAAATCGGATTGTTCACCTGTCAATGTCCACTTGGCTTCACTGGTGTACTGTGTGAAGTTGACATAGCGGAATGTTCCAGCAATCCTTGTTTGAATGGAGCAACCTGTGTCGATCTGATTGGAGGGTACCAGTGTGAATGTGCTGTAGGCTGGGAAGGCATCCACTGTGAATTAGAGGACCAGGAATGTACCAGTGATCCTTGTCAGAATGGGGCTACTTGTCTTGATTTGGTTGGAGGCTATCAGTGTCAGTGCCCTATCGGATGGGATGGATCTAATTGCGAATTGGGTGAGAACATACCTTTTACAATCTTAAAAAAAAACATTAATACGATTTGTACAATGATTGAAATAATTGATTAGGAAATTAGAAGTGGTAAAGAAATTTGAAGTTCCCCTTGCTTTTCTTTTTCACAAGTATCACTCTATTTGGAAACTTTCTTCATTTTTATGTTATTGCAGACTTTGATGAATGTGTAAGCGATCCTTGTCTGAATGGAGCTACCTGTGTGGACTTCTTCAATGGTTATCTCTGCCAGTGTGCTCCTGGCTGGGAAGGAGAAGCATGTCAGATAGGTAACTACAGTCAACTTTGCACAAGTCGACCTGGTATATGTCAAATAACTGCCAAAGTCGACGAGAATGTCCCAATTTTTCATCATAGCCCTACGTGTGTTAAATCTCTGTCGAATTTGATAAGTCCAATTTTGTAAGTCGAATAATTGCCCAAGTCGATCAAATTCCCAGGACCGTTCCAATGAAAAAACACGAAATTCACATTGCCAAAGCGGAACAAATCAATCACTGTCAAAGCACGCATCGCACACTGAATATTTTGACACAATACACTCTCGGTGGCTATGTATTCCAGACTCGCTGGCGCGCACTCCACCGTTCTTCTCTCTCTCGTATCCTCATCTCTCCCTCTCTCTCGTCACCGCCTCTCTATCCCTCTCACTCTTACTCACTCGCTCTGCCCCCCCAATAATCTCTCTTCCATGCAGATTTCTGGTGAATGCTGCAAAGTAAACTTTTGCGATCAATAGTGGATTGGGATTGGGATGGAGATTTACAACCACTCTCACACTGTCTCAAAGTTAGACTTTATTGTGAAAACTTTACTTTAAAAAACGATTATCAAAATTTAGTATACATGGCCAGAATAATGACAATCCAAGCTTTGATTTCATACCTCTATTCACAAACTAAATTGATATCGCGGCAATATTGATGAAACCAGATAGCAATTTCAAAGTTTTGCGAGGGCGCAAATTTTGTAGAGCTCTGTAAGCTGAGCTATGCTGGAGTAAAAATATTGAATTTTTTACACCGATAAGCCTATGTGTTCACCAGAATCCTAATTTTTTTCAAAACAATAAATGTAGGGACATGATTGATGATGGCCCTCATTTTACCTAGAAATTGTTCACAAGTATTTATACACTAGTCTGTAAGAAATTATATGGAGGAGTGCCTGTATATATCGTCTGCTGCCATCAAGAATACTCTAAAGGATACATGTACGTACTGTCAATGGCCAACAGGACTTCCTAGAACAGCCAACGATATGAGGGATTTTATACACATTGTATTCTTTGTTATGATATACCATCATTGTTATTAACCTTAAAACCCTTGCTATTGTTGTTATCTTGTGAACAGAAATAATGGAGTGCTCCTGCAACCCTTGTCAAAATGGTGCTACTTGTGTGGATGGATTAGCAAGTTTTGAATGCATATGTGCTCCAGGATGGCAGGGAATAACATGTGCAGAAGGTACACATAGATATGTTAAACAATATGTACTAAAACTAGCATCAATATGTCACTATAGTTTTCTTTTTTGAATGCCTTAGGAGTACTGGAAGTACTTGTCTTTTACATTTTGTGCAAATGAGAAAAGTAGGATCAAGTATTTTATTCCTGGTTACCATAATACATTTATATGTTTCATCTTTATACACGGTTAATGTTCAATTTTCATAACATAATTAGTAAAGATAAAGACGGGGTAAAGAGAGTGGATTGCCATGAGTAGCCATATGCCAGACATGAGTTATTATTTAAGAATTTGTAAAGAATTTGTAATGATATATATGATATTCTCTCCTGAACCAGATATTGCAGAGTGTGCTAGTAACCCCTGCCAAAATGGTGCAATGTGCTCTGACTTGGAGAATGGATTTCAGTGTACTTGTCCTTTTGGATACAAAGGAAGACTTTGTGAAGAAGGTAATATCCTTTTTTACACGAATTATGCTATTTATGCTAAATTGATAAAACAAACTGATAAGATAGAAGGGAGGGAACTGTTTGTATATCACAACATTATTTAATTCAAGTTTTATTGTATCATTTGGAAACGTTTTTAAGTACCAGTTTTCGTTTTCACATGCAAAAAAAACACAAGCTATTTTCCGGATGAACACATTGTGACAAAGATATGGAGATAAACACAAAACTTTTGAGCAGTCTACATGTGAATCAAAAGGTGATCCTGGATTCCAGTTGTTTTACTGCAAATAAACCCCATTTTTCCTTTTTATTGTAATATTTTTGTGCTGTTAAAGACACAATAATTTCTGGCATTTGTTAATAATTTTAAGAGCTGAGATGTATTGAAATTACAAGATAGAGATGAATGAGTATGATTTGCTTTCTTTCAGAAATCATTGAATGTGCTGGGATTCCATGTATGAATGGTGCCACCTGCATAGACTTGGTTGCCGGATATGTTTGCCTTTGCAGTACTGGATGGCAGGGTCTACATTGTGAGAATGACATCTTAGAATGTGCAAGCAACCCATGTCAAAATGACGCAACCTGCATCGACCTGCTTGATTCTTATGAATGCCAGTGCTCTCCAGGCTGGAATGGAACTCACTGTGAGATAGACATTGCAGAATGTGCCAGTAATCCTTGTCTGAATGGTGCTAGTTGTCTTGAAGACATCAATGGATATGACTGTCAATGTCCAGAGGGATGGACGGGAGTACACTGTGAAGAGGAAATTCAAGAGTGTTCCAGTACCCCTTGTCAAAATAATGGAACCTGTGTAGACCTCATAGGTGCCTTTGACTGTGTCTGTGCCCCAGGATGGTCTGAAACCCTGTGCGAGATTGAGATTGATGAGTGTGCCAGCACTCCATGTCAAAATGGTGCGGTCTGTGTAGATCTTATTGGCAACTACGAATGTCAGTGCCTACCAGGCTGGCAAGGAGTGAACTGTGAGTCTGAGATCCTTGAATGTAAGAGCAACCCATGTCAGAATGGAGCTGATTGTTTAGACATGATCAATGCATACCAGTGCATTTGCAGTCCTGGCTGGAATGGCACCCACTGTGAAATAGATGTCATGGAGTGTGCAAGCAGTCCTTGTCAAAATGGAGCAACCTGCACAGACTTTACAGATTCCTACATTTGTGATTGCCCCGAAGGATTCAATGGAAGCCACTGTGAACTAGAAATTCTAGCATGCAATAACAATCCATGCCAAAATGATGCTATGTGCCTTGACCTCACTCTTGGATATATGTGCATGTGTGCCCCTGGTTGGACAGGGGAAAATTGTGAATTTGGTAGGGATTTTATGACCTGTGACTTGTCAAGCTAAGCATTCTACTAATCAAGACTGAAGTGTGTGTTTTGAAGGTGCTCATGACTGTTGAATTATTTCGAAAGTGAATCAGCTACCTTTTGATAAGAATCAATAAAATATGCCATTGAATAAGATTTTGTTTGTTTCACATAATATGACATTGCAACTATGTGGCTTAGAATTGGTTTGTGAATGCTTTTCCGTGTATACGTGTATTTTTTTGGTGAATAGTTACAAACAATATATGATCCTTTGTCATTTAGTGCATTCATACTTTAATACACTCTGCTTTAATGGCTGTCCTTTCAAATTGTTATGCAATTCATGTTTCAGTAATTACCTATGTCCTTATATAACAATAATTTTTGTCTTTTTAAAACTTGTAATTTTGCGTAATTAATCTTTCATTTTATATGTGCATATACATGTATTTGTGATTGTTTTGCAGGTCTTTGAATAGGTTTCTGTTCTACTGAAAGGAGCATTTAATCTTATAGAACATAATATATATTAATATAATAATATTGGTACATGTACCTGGTTCTAAATCCCAACAAAATTGAAACATAGTAAAATGCCAATATTTATTACGTTTAATCATGTAATATTGGTCAAATGCAACTTTGATCTGTTTTCACATTTTTATTTATGTAGCATGGCATTGCTCTGACTTTTTAAGTTTCATTTCGATATTGCCTCCATTTGTTTCAGAACTGACAGAATGTATGGAGGATCCATGCATAAACAATGCTACCTGTGTAGATCTGGTAGGAGGCTATTCATGCATCTGTGGTCCTGGATGGAATGGAACCAACTGTGAAATGAACATTCAGGAATGTAGCAGTGATCCATGTCTGAACAATGCCACTTGTATTGATGATGTAGGAAGTTATCAGTGCATGTGTGCACCAGGATGGACTGGCCCTACATGTGATTTAGGTATGTTTTTTTTAATGTTATTTTTGCTATTGATAACCGTTTTAATAAAAGATAATTTACAATTGATATTTTGATATGTACTATATTATATGATGTGGATATAATTAAATTTGTGATATTGAATGGAATTAATTTATATTAAAAGGCATTCTCAATTGATACAATATATACTAAAAAATAAAAATTTATATTAGATTGTCATACATTTTCTTTCTTTCCAGATATTCAAGAATGTTCAAGTAACCCATGCTTGAATGGAGCCACCTGTACAGAGTTGCAAAATGGCTACAATTGCATTTGTCGTTCTGGATTCGAGGGAACACATTGTGAAACCAGTATTTTAGCGTGTTCCAGTGATCCATGTTTGAATGGCGCCAATTGCCTGGAACTTTTAAATAGATACCTATGCGTTTGTGCCCCTGGATATTTTGGTACACACTGTGAGCGGGAAATTGTGGAATGTTCTAGTAACCCTTGTCAAAATGGAGCCAACTGCACAGAACTAGTTGATGGATATGAGTGCTTGTGCCAACCTGGCTTCAACGGCACATTCTGTGAGACAAATATCCAGGACTGTTCAGGGAATCCGTGTTTAAATGGTGCAAACTGTATGGACTTGGTCAACGGCTATCTTTGCATATGTGCACCTGGATTTACAGGAGAACACTGCGAGACTGGATTCCAGGAATGTGCTAGCAACCCATGTCAAAATGGAGCAAATTGTACAGAAGAGATTAACGGCTTCCTGTGTGTCTGCCCACCAGGTTACAATGGCACTTTCTGTGAAAATGAAGTATTGGAGTGTTCCAGCAACCCATGTCAAAATGGAGCAGACTGCACAGAGCTGATCAACGGCTATAAATGCATCTGTCAACCCGGTTACAATGGGATCAACTGTGAGAATGAGATACAGGACTGTGCAGGAGATCCCTGTCTGAATGGTGCACACTGTATGGACTTGATTAATGGATATCTCTGCATTTGTCAACCAGGCAACAATGGACTACATTGTGAATCTGAAACTCTAGAATGTGCCAGCAACCCTTGTCAGAATGGAGCCAGCTGCACGGATCTGATTAATGAGTACTTCTGCCAATGTCCATCAGGGTTTAATGGAACAAACTGTGAGATAGAGCTTGATGAATGTAGCAGTATTCCATGTATAAATGGAGCCAACTGCACAGACTTGGTAGATGGGTATATTTGTCATTGTCCAGTAGGATACACAGGTATTCATTGCGAGCAAGATATTTTGGAATGTTCCAGTGATCCATGTCAGAATGGTGCTTATTGCTCAGAGCTTGTCAATGGCTACGAGTGCATCTGCGCACCAGGCTATAATGGCACGTACTGTGAGAACGAAATTCAAGAATGTTCAGGGAACCCATGTCTGAATGGTGCAAACTGTATGGACTTGATCAACAGCTATCTCTGCGCATGTGCTCCAGGATTTGAAGGAGATCATTGTGAGCTTGAGATTCAGGAATGCGCCAGCAACCCTTGCCAGAATGGGGCCAACTGTACAGAGGGAATAAATGGATATATATGTGTATGTCCCGTGCGTTTCAATGGTACTCATTGTGGAACTGGTTCAGCAGAATGTGATAGTAGTCCTTGCCAGAACAATGCTACATGTATTAATGGATTGGATGGCTATCAATGCAACTGTGCTCCTGGATGGACTGGACAGACTTGTGACACAGGTAAGGTTATCAATCTTTTGTTTTGGTGATAGGAAGTTGTGTTTATTCATTCTTTGTCAAGATAGTCATGTATTGGAGGCTACATTATACATTTCCATCTATGCTGTCAGCTTCCTAGGCCTTCTAAAATAGAACAATGCATTGTAGTAAACACAGATTATTCATTTGTTGTGGAAAAGGGTAATAGAACTGAAGAAGCATGAAAGCTTTTTGGAAATGTAGTCAACGCCTATGCATGAATAATTTCAAATAGTTCTTACATAGTAATCATTTATAGTCATACATGCATGATTAATTATTTTCTTATGTAGTGTCAACACCTACGCATGAATATTTTCAAATAGTTCGTACATAGTAATCATTTATAGTTATACATGCATGATTAAATTATTTTCTTTTGCTCTTCAAGGTTTCTTTTCAACTTACTAGTCAGATATTCACAGCTGTTTTTTATGTTTTTCATTGAGTGTCCACCTCATTAACAGCACTGCATTATATGCATGCCAGTAATACCCTTTCTTGTGTAAAATACAATGAATGATGACAATATATTTCAATTTGAAATAATAAGTAAAGATCAAAGCTTTTATCTAATTGAAAAAATTGATCTTATAGATATAGCAACCACTGAAAAATTGTCATACATTAACTACAATGATAATTTAGAACATGACCTACTTATAGCCTTTCTCTCTCTCTCACCCCTTCTTTCTCTTTAGATGTTCTAGAATGCTTAAGCTTTCCTTGTCTAAATGAAGGTTTGTGTGAAGAAGGCAATAATTCATATGAATGTATCTGCCTACCAGGATTTTATGGCACATACTGTGAAACTGAAATTCAAGAATGTGCTGGCGATCCATGCTTAAATGGTGCAAATTGCATGGATGTAATTAATGGGTATCTGTGCATCTGTGCACCAGGATATGAAGGGGATCACTGTGAGACTGAGGTTCAGGAATGTGCCAGCAACCCTTGTCAGAATAGAGCCAACTGCACAGAACTGATCAACGGCTATGAATGTGTCTGTCAACTAGGTAACAATGGTGTCAACTGTGAGAACGACATCCAGGATTGTGCTGGAAGTCCTTGTCTAAATGGGGCAAACTGCACAGATTTGGTAGACGGGTATATTTGTCATTGTCCAGTAGGATACACGGGTATTCATTGCGAGCAAGAAAATTTGGAATGTTCCAGTGATCCATGTCAGAATGGTGCTTATTGCTCAGAGATTGTCAGTGGCTACGAGTGCATCTGCGCACCAGGCTATAATGGCACGCTCTGTGAGAACGAAATTCAAGATTGTTCAGGGAATCCATGTCTGAATGGTGCAAACTGTATGGACTTGATCAACGGATATATTTGCATCTGTTCACCAGGGTATGAAGGAAATCATTGCGAGACTGAGATTCAGGAGTGTGCCAGCAACCCGTGTCAGAATGGAGCCAACTGCACGGATCTGATTAATGAGTACTTCTGCCAATGTCCATCAGGGTTTAATGGAACAAATTGTGAGATAGAGCTTGATGAATGTAGCAGTATTCCATGTATAAATGGAGCCAACTGCACAGACTTGGTAGACGGGTATATTTGTCATTGTCCAGTAGGATACACAGGTATTCATTGCGAGCAAGATATTTTGGAATGTTCCAGTGATCCATGTCAGAATGGTGCTTATTGCTCAGAGCTTGTCAATGGCTACGAGTGCATCTGCGCACCAGGCTATAATGGCACATACTGTGAGAACGAAATTCAAGACTGTTCAGGGAACCCATGTCTGAATGGTGCAAACTGTATGGACTTGATCAACGGATATATTTGCATCTGTTCACCAGGGTACGAAGGAGATCATTGCGAGACTGAGATTCAGGAGTGCGCCAGCAACCCATGTCAAAATGAAGCCAATTGTACAGAAGAGATTAACGGTTTCCTGTGTATCTGCCCAGCAGGTTACAATGGCACTTTCTGTGAAAATGAAGTATTGGAGTGTTCCAGCAACCCATGTCAAAATGGAGCTGACTGCACAGAACTGATCAACGGCTATGAATGCGTCTGTCAACCAGGTTACAATGGTGTCAACTGTGAGAACAACATCCAGGATTGTGCAGGAAGTCCTTGTCTAAATGGTGCAAACTGTATGGACGTGATCAATGGCTATCTCTGCACCTGTGCACCAGGATTTGAAGGAGAACACTGTGAATCTGAAAGTCTAGAATGTACCAGCAACCCTTGTCAGAATGGAGCCAACTGCACGGATCTGATTAATGAGTACTTCTGCCAATGTCCATCAGGGTTTAATGGAACAAACTGTGAGATAGAGCTTGATGAATGTAGCAGTATTCCATGTATAAATGGAGCCAACTGCACAGACTTGGTAGACGGGTATATTTGTCATTGTCCAGTAGGATACACAGGTATTCATTGCGAGCAAGATATTTTGGAATGTTCCAGTGATCCATGTCAGAATGGTGCTTATTGCTCAGAGCTTGTCAATGGCTACGAGTGCATCTGCGCACCAGGCTATAATGGCACGTACTGTGAGAACGAAATTCAAGACTGTTCAGGGAACCCATGTCTGAATGGTGCAAACTGTATGGACTTGATCAACGGATACATTTGCATCTGTTCACCAGGGTACGAAGGAGATCATTGCGAGACTGAGATTCAGGAGTGCGCCAGCAACCCATGTCAAAATGAAGCCAATTGTACAGAAGAGATTAACGGTTTCCTGTGTATCTGCCCAGCAGGTTACAATGGCACTTTCTGTGAAAATGAAGTATTGGAGTGTTCCAGCAACCCATGTCAAAATGGAGCTGACTGCACAGAACTGATCAACGGCTATGAATGCGTCTGTCAACCAGGTTACAATGGTGTCAACTGTGAGAACAACATCCAGGATTGTGCAGGAAGTCCTTGTCTAAATGGTGCAAACTGTATGGACGTGATCAATGGCTATCTCTGCACCTGTGCACCAGGATTTGAAGGAGAACACTGTGAATCTGAAAGTCTAGAATGTACCAGCAACCCTTGTCAGAATGGAGCCAACTGCACGGATCTGATTAATGAGTACTTCTGCCAATGTCCATCAGGGTTTAATGGAACAAACTGTGAGATAGAGCTTGATGAATGTAGCAGTATTCCATGTATAAATGGAGCCAACTGCACAGACTTGGTAGACGGGTATATTTGTCATTGTCCAGTAGGATACACAGGTATTCATTGCGAGCAAGATATTTTGGAATGTTCCAGTGATCCATGTCAGAATGGTGCTTATTGCTCAGAGCTTGTCAATGGCTACGAGTGCATCTGCGCACCAGGCTATAATGGCACGTACTGTGAGAACGAAATTCAAGACTGTTCAGGGAACCCATGTCTGAATGGTGCAAACTGTATGGACTTGATCAACGGATACATTTGCATCTGTTCACCAGGGTACGAAGGAGATCATTGCGAGACTGAGATTCAGGAGTGCGCCAGCAACCCATGTCAAAATGAAGCCAATTGTACAGAAGAGATTAACGGTTTCCTGTGTATCTGCCCAGCAGGTTACAATGGCACTTTCTGTGAAAATGAAGTATTGGAGTGTTCCAGCAACCCATGTCAAAATGGAGCTGACTGCACAGAACTGATCAACGGCTATGAATGCGTCTGTCAACCAGGTTACAATGGTGTCAACTGTGAGAACAACATCCAGGATTGTGCAGGAAGTCCTTGTCTAAATGGTGCAAACTGTATGGACGTGATCAATGGCTATCTCTGCACCTGTGCACCAGGATTTGAAGGAGAACACTGTGAATCTGAAAGTCTAGAATGTACCAGCAACCCTTGTCAGAATGGAGCCAACTGCACGGATCTGATTAATGAGTACTTCTGCCAATGTCCATCAGGGTTTAATGGAACAAACTGTGAGATAGAGCTTGATGAATGTAGCAGTATTCCATGTATAAATGGAGCCAACTGCACAGACTTGGTAGACGGGTATATTTGTCATTGTCCAGTAGGATACACAGGTATTCATTGCGAGCAAGATATTTTGGAATGTTCCAGTGATCCATGTCAGAATGGTGCTTATTGCTCAGAGCTTGTCAATGGCTACGAGTGCATCTGCGCACCAGGCTATAATGGCACGTACTGTGAGAACGAAATTCAAGACTGTTCAGGGAACCCATGTCTGAATGGTGCAAACTGTATGGACTTGATCAACGGATACATTTGCATCTGTTCACCAGGGTACGAAGGAGATCATTGCGAGACTGAGATTCAGGAGTGCGCCAGCAACCCATGTCAAAATGAAGCCAATTGTACAGAAGAGATTAACGGTTTCCTGTGTATCTGCCCAGCAGGTTACAATGGCACTTTCTGTGAAAATGAAGTATTGGAGTGTTCCAGCAACCCATGTCAAAATGGAGCTGACTGCACAGAACTGATCAATGGCTACGAGTGCATCTGCGCACCAGGCTATAATGGCACGTACTGTGAGAACGAAATTCAAGACTGTTCAGGAACCCATGTCTGAATGGTGCAAACTGTATGGACTTGATCAACGGATACATTTGCATCTGTTCACCAGGGTACGAAGGAGATCATTGCGAGACTGAGATTCAGGAGTGCGCCAGCAACCCATGTCAAAATGAAGCCAATTGTACAGAAGAGATTAACGGTTTCCTGTGTATCTGCCCAGCAGGTTACAATGGCACTTTCTGTGAAAATGAAGTATTGGAGTGTTCCAGCAACCCATGTCAAAATGGAGCTGACTGCACAGAACTGATCAATGGCTACGAGTGCATCTGCGCACCAGGCTATAATGGCACGTACTGTGAGAACGAAATTCAAGACTGTTCAGGGAACCCATGTCTGAATGGTGCAAACTGTATGGACTTGATCAACGGATACATTTGCATCTGTTCACCAGGGTACGAAGGAGATCATTGCGAGACTGAGATTCAGGAGTGCGCCAGCAACCCATGTCAAAATGAAGCCAATTGTACAGAAGAGATTAACGGTTTCCTGTGTATCTGCCCAGCAGGTTACAATGGCACTTTCTGTGAAAATGAAGTATTGGAGTGTTCCAGCAACCCATGTCAAAATGGAGCTGACTGCACAGAACTGATCAACGGCTATGAATGCGTCTGTCAACCAGGTTACAATGGTGTCAACTGTGAGAACAACATCCAGGATTGTGCAGGAAGTCCTTGTCTAAATGGTGCAAACTGTATGGACGTGATCAATGGCTACCTCTGCACCTGTGCACCAGGATTTGAAGGAGAACACTGTGAATCTGAAAGTCTAGAATGTACCAGCAACCCTTGTCAGAATGGAGCCAACTGCACGGATCTGATTAATGAGTACTTCTGCCAATGTCCATCAGGGTTTAATGGAACAAACTGTGAGATAGAGCTTGATGAATGTAGCAGTATTCCATGTATAAATGGAGCCAACTGCACAGACTTGGTAGACGGGTATATTTGTCATTGTCCAGTAGGATACACAGGTATTCATTGCGAGCAAGATATTTTGGAATGTTCCAGTGATCCATGTCAGAATGGTGCTTATTGCTCAGAGCTTGTCAATGGCTACGAGTGCATCTGCGCACCAGGCTATAATGGCACGTACTGTGAGAACGAAATTCAAGACTGTTCAGGGAACCCATGTCTGAATGGTGCAAACTGTATGGACTTGATCAACGGATACATTTGCATCTGTTCACCAGGGTACGAAGGAGATCATTGCGAGACTGAGATTCAGGAGTGCGCCAGCAACCCATGTCAAAATGAAGCCAATTGTACAGAAGAGATTAACGGTTTCCTGTGTATCTGCCCAGCAGGTTACAATGGCACTTTCTGTGAAAATGAAGTATTGGAGTGTTCCAGCAACCCATGTCAAAATGGAGCTGACTGCACAGAACTGATCAATGGCTACGAGTGCATCTGCGCACCAGGCTATAATGGCACGTACTGTGAGAACGAAATTCAAGACTGTTCAGGAACCCATGTCTGAATGGTGCAAACTGTATGGACTTGATCAACGGATACATTTGCATCTGTTCACCAGGGTACGAAGGAGATCATTGCGAGACTGAGATTCAGGAGTGCGCCAGCAACCCATGTCAAAATGAAGCCAATTGTACAGAAGAGATTAACGGTTTCCTGTGTATCTGCCCAGCAGGTTACAATGGCACTTTCTGTGAAAATGAAGTATTGGAGTGTTCCAGCAACCCATGTCAAAATGGAGCTGACTGCACAGAACTGATCAATGGCTACGAGTGCATCTGCGCACCAGGCTATAATGGCACGTACTGTGAGAACGAAATTCAAGACTGTTCAGGGAACCCATGTCTGAATGGTGCAAACTGTATGGACTTGATCAACGGATACATTTGCATCTGTTCACCAGGGTACGAAGGAGATCATTGCGAGACTGAGATTCAGGAGTGCGCCAGCAACCCATGTCAAAATGAAGCCAATTGTACAGAAGAGATTAACGGTTTCCTGTGTATCTGCCCAGCAGGTTACAATGGCACTTTCTGTGAAAATGAAGTATTGGAGTGTTCCAGCAACCCATGTCAAAATGGAGCTGACTGCACAGAACTGATCAACGGCTATGAATGCGTCTGTCAACCAGGTTACAATGGTGTCAACTGTGAGAACAACATCCAGGATTGTGCAGGAAGTCCTTGTCTAAATGGTGCAAACTGTATGGACGTGATCAATGGCTACCTCTGCACCTGTGCACCAGGATTTGAAGGAGAACACTGTGAATCTGAAAGTCTAGAATGTACCAGCAACCCTTGTCAGAATGGAGCCAACTGCACGGATCTGATTAATGAGTACTTCTGCCAATGTCCATCAGGGTTTAATGGAACAAACTGTGAGATAGAGCTTGATGAATGTAGCAGTATTCCATGTATAAATGGAGCCAACTGCACAGACTTGGTAGACGGGTATATTTGTCATTGTCCAGTAGGATACACAGGTATTCATTGCGAGCAAGATATTTTGGAATGTTCCAGTGATCCATGTCAGAATGGTGCTTATTGCTCAGAGCTTGTCAATGGCTACGAGTGCATCTGCGCACCAGGCTATAATGGCACGTACTGTGAGAACGAAATTCAAGACTGTTCAGGGAACCCATGTCTGAATGGTGCAAACTGTATGGACTTGATCAACGGATACATTTGCATCTGTTCACCAGGGTACGAAGGAGATCATTGCGAGACTGAGATTCAGGAGTGCGCCAGCAACCCATGTCAAAATGAAGCCAATTGTACAGAAGAGATTAACGGTTTCCTGTGTATCTGCCCAGCAGGTTACAATGGCACTTTCTGTGAAAATGAAGTATTGGAGTGTTCCAGCAACCCATGTCAAAATGGAGCTGACTGCACAGAACTGATCAATGGCTACGAGTGCATCTGCGCACCAGGCTATAATGGCACGTACTGTGAGAACGAAATTCAAGACTGTTCAGGGAACCCATGTCTGAATGGTGCAAACTGTATGGACTTGATCAACGGATACATTTGCATCTGTTCACCAGGGTACAAAGGAGATCATTGCGAGACTGAGATTCAGGAGTGCGCCAGCAACCCATGTCAAAATGAAGCCAATTGTACAGAAGAGATTAACGGTTTCCTGTGTATCTGCCCAGCAGGTTACAATGGCACTTTCTGTGAAAATGAAGTATTGGAGTGTTCCAGCAACCCATGTCAAAATGGAGCTGACTGCACAGAACTGATCAATGGCTACGAGTGCATCTGCGCACCAGGCTATAATGGCACGTACTGTGAGAACGAAATTCAAGACTGTTCAGGGAACCCATGTCTGAATGGTGCAAACTGTATGGACTTGATCAACGGATACATTTGCATCTGTTCACCAGGGTACGAAGGAGATCATTGCGAGACTGAGATTCAGGAGTGCGCCAGCAACCCATGTCAAAATGAAGCCAATTGTACAGAAGAGATTAACGGTTTCCTGTGTATCTGCCCAGCAGGTTACAATGGCACTTTCTGTGAAAATGAAGTATTGGAGTGTTCCAGCAACCCATGTCAAAATGGAGCTGACTGCACAGAACTGATCAATGGCTACGAGTGCATCTGCGCACCAGGCTATAATGGCACGTACTGTGAGAACGAAATTCAAGACTGTTCAGGGAACCCATGTCTGAATGGTGCAAACTGTATGGACTTGATCAACGGATACATTTGCATCTGTTCACCAGGGTACGAAGGAGATCATTGCGAGACTGAGATTCAGGAGTGCGCCAGCAACCCATGTCAAAATGAAGCCAATTGTACAGAAGAGATTAACGGTTTCCTGTGTATCTGCCCAGCAGGTTACAATGGCACTTTCTGTGAAAATGAAGTATTTGAGTGTTCCAGCAACCCATGTCAAAATGGAGCTGACTGCACAGAACTGATCAATGGCTACGAGTGCATCTGCGCACCAGGCTATAATGGCACGTACTGTGAGAACGAAATTCAAGACTGTTCAGGGAACCCATGTCTGAATGGTGCAAACTGTATGGACTTGATCAACGGATACATTTGCATCTGTTCACCAGGGTACGAAGGAGATCATTGCGAGACTGAGATTCAGGAGTGCGCCAGCAACCCATGTCAAAATGAAGCCAATTGTACAGAAGAGATTAACGGTTTCCTGTGTATCTGCCCAGCAGGTTACAATGGCACTTTCTGTGAAAATGAAGTATTGGAGTGTTCCAGCAACCCATGTCAAAATGGAGCTGACTGCACAGAACTGATCAATGGCTACGAGTGCATCTGCGCACCAGGCTATAATGGCACGTACTGTGAGAACGAATTCAAGACTGTTCAGGGAACCCATGTCTGAATGGTGCAAACTGTATGGACTTGATCAACGGATACATTTGCATCTGTTCACCAGGGTACGAAGGAGATCATTGCGAGACTGAGATTCAGGAGTGCGCCAGCAACCCATGTCAAAATGAAGCCAATTGTACAGAAGAGATTAACGGTTTCCTGTGTATCTGCCCAGCAGGTTACAATGGCACTTTCTGTGAAGATGAAGTATTGGAGTGTTCCAGCAACCCATGTCAAAATGAGGCCAACTGTACAGAGTTAATCAATGGCTATGAGTGTATCTGTCAACCTGGGTACAATGGGGTTGACTGTGAACTTGAAATAGACGAGTGCAATAGCATGCCTTGCTTAAATGGGGCTAGTTGTGCTGATCTTATTGATGCGTTTTCATGTTCTTGTTTTCATGGTTTTACTGGAATCATCTGTGAGATAGAGTTCCAAGAATGTTCAAGCAACCCTTGCCAGAATGGGGCAAATTGCATAGATTTTATTGGTTCCCACTCATGTGAATGTTCACCAGGATACAATGGCACCAGCTGTGAGTTAGAAATCAATGAATGTTCCAGTAACCCCTGTCAGAATGGAGCTAACTGTACTGACGTGATCAACGGATATGCCTGCCAGTGTGCAGCTGGTTGGGATGGTGTACATTGTGAGCAAGGTACTTTCCATTTGATTTTCATTTGTTGCTTCATCATGGGCCTCACCTAGTACAAATCTCATCATTACTGACAATGTTAACACTCATTAGGGAAGCAGTGGGTATAACATATACACGTTGACTACTTGCAAAGAAATCCCATGACTTATTTCATGGTAAGTGATATCGGTGGGATGCAGTTGATATACTTGTATGAACCCATTACATGGAATGTCCACTGCTTCTTTGCATTCTGTTCAGATATTGGATGTGATGTTCTTTTTTAACTCTCAGGAATGAAATGTGTCGAAAAAGCTACTGAATTCCTTCTAAAAACACCATTAATATGTAATAATTGTGTTTGCAAATTCTCCACTATATTCCACTAATGACTAACAAAATTCTACATATGTTTTGAAGGGATGTGCAACACATCAATCATTTATTTAGCTGATATGGTTCAGATGATGCAACAATAAGAGAGCTAATCAGTAAATTTCAGAATTCATCATGCATTTATCATCCCTAAATACATTTGTAAAATACTAGTAGTCAATGTACATGTAATAATGCATCCACAGTATAAGTGATGTTCCACAGTCCTACATGGTGTGGTATAATCCATGTCTTCTAAAGCATTTTATCATTTGCGATAAAATTGATGTGTAGGTATGCATTTTGAAAGAAGCATAGATGAGCAAGTTGCTCGGGTACATTTGTAGATTATATATCGGTGTGCATGTTTTATTGTTTTAATTCACATTTATATATATATATATATATATATTAGATAGCTTAGACAGATACCGAGATGTGATTGGTGCAGAGCTCGTCACATGATATTAATTGCGAGGATCCTAATTGTTATATATTCCTGGCCGGTCACTTTTCGGTGTTATATTAACCAGCTGGTGAAATGAATATATATTTAATCAATGCATGTCGCCCTCTTTAGGACTGTATGTCACCAATTACACATGTTATACCAATATCCAAGGTCAATTTTTTTTTTTTTTTTTCCATTGAAATTATTTTGTTTTTAAATTTTTTCTTCCCAAAAAATGTTTTTTTAAAATAATTTTTTGTTTTGTTAGATATAATTTTTTTTCAAATTTTTTCTTTCTAAAGTTTTGTTTGTTTGAAGAAAAAAAATTCGGGCAAAAAAAAATGGACCACCCTCCCCCCCCCCTAAATTTTTAAACCAAGGCTATCTAATATAACAGATATTGACTAGCAGGGGGTATATAACATTCTTTGGACCTGAAGGGAGTTATATTTTCCCTCGTGACCATATTTTCCCTCAGCACTGTGCGCTTCGGAAAAATATAACTCCCTTCAGCGGTCCGAAGAATGTTATATTACACCCCCTGCCAGTCAATATCTGTATAATATGTAACTCATTTTAACTTATTGATTATCTGAACCCATCACATCCTCTCTCTACCTCTGCATATATATATATTCCTATAGGTCTTCTCCTTCTCTCTGCCTTCCCTCCCCTCCTCCCCCCTCCCCCCTCCCCCTCCATCTTTCCCCCTCTCCCACAACGCTCATTCTGATGATGATGACGATGGTGATAATAATAATATTAACATTCTTCGGACCTGAAGGGAGTTATATTAATTGGGTAAATATAACTCCCTTCAGCGGTCCGAAGAATGTTATATTACACCCCCTGCCAGTCAATATCTGTATATTAATATATTTGTTAAAATTGTAAATTCCCGTTAGACGCCAAGCAAATTATGTACCCATTGTCCTGAATCGATTATTATATTTAGTTTTGTAAAACCCCTTGCCATATATTATTATACATTGTCATGATGTAATGAAGAAAGACCCTCTGAATATACATATTGGTTCTCACCTTTGTTGAACAAATACCTCCTGCTCTGTAAAAGATTCTGTAATCGCAAGATGTTCCATTTTATCAGACTTAAAAACATTCATGTATATTGCTGTTATCTCCATACAGATATTCCAGAGTGTGCTAGTGACCCATGTCTCAATGGAGCAACCTGCCAAGATTTAGTCAACAGCTATGAATGTATATGTGCTCCAGGATGGAATGGAACCCATTGTGAAATTGGTATGAAATATCCTTCCAATATAATTTTATATAGATTCGTGTTATTTATTTGTCTATGTGACGTGTATTTGTACTGTACTTTTCTTTGTGAAATGTGGGATTTTCCTTAACATATAAAATAAGTCTGTGCTTACTCTAATTGATATTGATTTCGGAAAGTACAGTGCAGATATTTTATTCATACATACATTTTTGTACATTACAGTTTTAATGCTATTAGTACACTGGATATCTCTATGTATCATCAGCTGAAACTTAAATGTGAATATAATGCACACAGACTGTCCTCAATTAATTCTCAATTTATAGCCATTATATCTCTTTAAAATATTGTTATGATTTTATATTTTGTTTCTTTCAGTTGCAATAGTACATGTGTTATACAATTAGATTCTTGTGTCTGACCCATACAGAAATCCTAGAATGCAGTGGAAACCCATGTATGAACAATGCCACTTGTGTTGAACTCATTGCTGGTTATCAATGTGTCTGTGTGGGAGGATGGACTGGTATTCATTGTGAATTCGGTAAGAATTTATTTTTTATTACACTTGCCATAAAATATTTGTCTTAATTTTAATCCTGCCTCATAATATTTTTATTTAAAGCATGTTTTATGAAGAAAAGCAATCTTCATTTTTTAAAGTACAGTATTTCATCTCGTCTGAAAATTAAATTAAATTCATTTCATTTATCTATTCATCGTCATATAAGAAATATATCAAAATGTAAAGTCGTACAAATATTAGTAGAGACAAAGAAAAGGGAAGTTACAAAAAGTGGTGTTCTTTGGAAGGTGTAGCTCCTCTAAAAGGAATATGTGACAAACAAATAAATGGTTGTTCAAAGTTTAATCATTTAGTGATTAAACAAAAGAAATACAGGACTGGGCACTGTCTTGTAAACAGTTGCAATTGATCCAAGTGTCTATTGCAACTTGATATAATTTCCAACTCTGTACTAAAGATTGCGATGTATTGGAGGACCAGATCAGGGGTACTGGTCGAGAAGGTTATCTTAAAATATCATTCAGTAACATATCTCTTACTTGTATTATTTGTTGTATAGATTATACTGAGTGTGCAAGTGTTCCTTGTCAGAATAATGCGACATGCGTGGATCTAACCAATGAGTATCAATGCCAATGTGCCGCAGGCTGGACCGGTGATCACTGTGAATCAGGTAGGTTATTCAAATTAGACATCCACATTTTTTGTTATGTTTTTTTTCTGCTAAACACAAGTAATGTGGAAATTTTGTAATTCTACACTTATCTGATTCTACAAAAAAGGAATTACCATAGGTAACTGTATATTGACTGTAGTTTTATAAATGTTTGGAGATAGGTGTAATGCATATGAACACAGCACTGTTCAATATTGAGGATGTATACATTAAAGATAATGAGACTGGAGTTCTGCTGAGTTGTTTCAGTATCCTTTTCAATGTCTAATTAAAACCATACATGTATGTGTATTTTATTTAGAATTGGTTGAACATTTTTAGCTGATCAATCACAAGAATGATTTTATGTTTGTAATTGTGGTTTTATCAGATATCATGGAGTGTTCTAGTGATCCTTGTCAGAATGGAGCTACATGTGTGGAGGGAATGAAAGACTATGATTGCATCTGCCCTCCTGGATTTGAAGGTGTAAACTGTGAAATTGGTAAGATTGGTGGAACCCAAGTGAAAATGATCATTCATAGGGCAGATATAGAAATTGTATTCCATTTTGATTTTTGTTTGCCTTTTGGAAAATTCAGGGAATATGGGATGGGAACAACTTGTCAGTAATAGTGAGGCTTCAATGCATACAACCGATAAAAATAATGTATGAAACCAATTTATTGAGAATACTAAATCATTTTGACAGAACCAGTATTGTGCCCGAGTGCACAATACATACATGAAAATATACATGAATATATTGTGTCCTGGAAATGTGTGTGAATCTTCCACAAAGCCAAGGTATACAAACAAATATAACATAGGCAGTGTTATCCATCTAAAATGTTGTCTAAATGAGTGGTACAGTCTTTAAATGGGATATTATTTAAGACTGGCTGGACTGGACCAAACTGTTCTATGGGTAAGCAGAACAAATATATATATTTCAAATGATCTATGGGTAGGAACATTCATGTATTGCTAGACCAAATAGTACAAGCTGGTCTGCATAAATATATGGTCAACTGCTGATAGAGAGGGACAGAGAGAGGTAGATAGTAGGGGGTGGAAATTATGCAGGTGTATGTATGATCAGAATAGGAGGGTTCTTGTAGTGTATTAAAATAAACAAAGGGCTAATTGTTATACAACACACTGGGAAAATATGGTATCTTTCCATTCTGGAGTTTGTTTACGAGTATTTAAGGATTTCATTTATTTGCAGAAATTCTCGAGTGTGGCAGCAATCCATGTCTGAATGGTGCTACTTGTCAAGACTTAATTGGGTCATACCAGTGTATCTGCCCAATGGGATTCTCTGGCATAAACTGTGAAACAGGTAGGTTATGATCTTATGCTCACAATAACTCTAGAGGTATATAGTATCCATGTACTCACACACTTTACTCGTATCAATTCTCTTGTTCATAATTATTGTATAAATGATCATGAATATCAAAATAAAGGAAGTAAAATGCATTGCTCATGAAGCTTTTTTTATTTCATTGTTATTTTTTTCTTATTCTTTTATCATTTTTTTTATTTATAATTTATTCATTTATTTATCTATTTATTTTGGAATGCAAAAGGATGTCTAATATTTTATGATTAAATAGTTATGCAATTTAATACAGTTAAGTTAACTACACTCATATTTTTGAAGGCTATATTTGATAATGAATGAGTTATTTTAATCAATGTATTTTGTGGGTTTCTTTTACAGAGCTACCTCCTTGCACCAGCTCGCCATGTGAGAATGAAGGAGTTTGCTTTCAGAATGTGGATGCTGGGAGTACTTCTGTATCTGTATGGCAGGTTGGACAGGTGTTAACTGTGAGATCCCAATCGATTTGTGCACACCAAATCCCTGTCAAAATGGAGCCATCTGTAACAATTTCCAGACATCATATTCCTGTACATGCCCACCAGGATTCTCTGGGATGAACTGTGAAATTGGTAAGAAGGATGATAAAATTAGTTTGGGTCAAGATGTCACACTTCTATACAGCCCTGATTCAAGTATGACATTGGGGGTATGAACAGAGCTTTGTATGCAAAGATTTACCAATTTCATTGTTATCACATGAGCAATCATGTTATAGATCTTTCCATGTTATGCCTTTTTGTTGCATGTATCTTATTTCAGATCACAAATTTTTGTTGCATTTCATGTTAATATATATCAGATTTTAAGACTACAATTTTGCCAAAACATTGTTTTTGTTGGTGTTACAGATATCAGTGAATGTGTCAACCACACGTGTCTGAATGGAGCAACATGTGTAGATGGAATCAATGGATTTAGCTGTTCATGTTCTTCAGGATGGACTGGAGACTTCTGTGAAACAGGTAACTTGATTATATTGGTCGATTGCATTTTAACTCATTGAAGACTTGATTCTCTCATTCCCAATCCTTACTACATGAACTAGATGTACCTGGTTCTAGTAGGCATTATGTGTATTGTTCTCTTGATTCAATGACACAATGTTTGGAAGAATGCAAGTCAACGTCACTATATTTCTGTCTGTGTTTTATAGCATCATTCACTGATACATATTTCCTATCCTTATATTTAGTCAATCACCATTGCATGTGATAGTTCATATTTAAAAACAAGCATTCTATTCAAATGGTTTACTTTCTATTCACTCTACAGAAATCTTGGAATGTTCAAGTGATCCTTGTCAGAATGGAGGCACCTGTCTAGATCTCATTGGTTCTTATCAATGTCAGTGTGCTCCAGGTTGGACTGGTATCAACTGTGATACAGGTAAGTACAAAATACCCATATATTAACTAATGGTGGTAAAGTCATCATTGTGAAGTTACACATGTAAATCCATGGCATACACTTTGGTAGAAATACTACTTTTATAAAAGAACACAAGTTTGCATATGCTATAGTATGTTTAATGTGTTATCAGTATGACAAAATGTCTTTAGTTATATAAATTGAGCTAGTAAGTGTAAGCTCTTATGTGCATAGAAAATATGTACCTTCAATAACTACATTATTTACATCAATTCCCTCCTTTTCCATGCAGAAATCTTGGAGTGTTCAAGCATGCCTTGTATGAATGGTGCAAACTGCACAGAGATGATCAACGGGTACAGCTGTGAATGTCTGCCGGGATGGAATGGAACCAACTGTGAAATGGGTAAATTATTTGTGTGATCAGACTCCAAACAACACGTTCAATTATATTCAAATATTTTTAGACTTAAAATCCTACTAATCATGATATTAGTACTTACCCACTAAAACACTCCCAATACAAACGTAGTTAGTCAACAACATGTAAGGAAGGGATATTTGTGTACCTTTAAGAATATTATAGATAGACGCTATGAAAAATATACAGATTTTACTTTTGTATTGCCTTCATGTTACCCATTGCCTCTCTTGTTTTTTCATAACTAGAAATCCTTGAATGTTCTAGCAACCCTTGTGACAACAATGCAACCTGTGTAGATCTCATCAATGGATATGAGTGCATGTGCCCTCTCGGATGGAATGGAACTCATTGTGAAATAGGTATGTTGACATTGCGTGGGGTTATGATGGAGGTGTATATATCGGTATTTTTATATCCCATCTTGATAGCCATGTACTTCCTTGATCACATACAAAGTCATACATCCAAATGCTCATGCTACGAGAAGTCTTTTACTAGATGTTTGAGGAGAACTGAAAGATGTTACAGTGATGATATGCTGTAGACTAGTACAAAGAATATTGAGATACAAAACAACATAAGCTAAGCTGTTGTAGAAGAAAATATTTCCTCAGTGGAGCATATTAAATCCAATCTCTTTTCATTGCTATGGTTATTGGCTTGTCATTGTTTCGTCATTATATCTTGTATTTCCATGTAGAAATCAATGAATGTGGCAGTGATCCTTGCCAGAATGGAGGGACTTGTCAAGACTTCCTTGGTTTCTATCTGTGTGAATGTGCACCTGGCTGGAATGGAACAGACTGTGAGATAGGTATGTAAGACTTGATCAGGATGCCTTTCAAAGACATTGCTCAACAGTTGTGTAGTTGTTGCAGAAGAATAGTTTTACTAGGGTCATGGCTTTCTGTAGGCTACCACAAGCTTGTGCATTATGCATTGTACGAAACTGCAATTTTCTGCAGTTCCAAGAACTTGTTATCGCTTGACACTTATCGGTACTTATTTTATGTTTCTCTTTCTTTTGATAAATTGCTATTGATTGCACTGTTCAGACATTTCTTTAGAATTACCGAAATTACATGTAGACAATTAACAGTAAATTATAAATCATTTACTGGAAGTAGATCTTATTTGTATTCTAAGTTGTGTAATCTGTCACTGTTGGTTTCTACTTAGTAACAACTTAATTCAAAATCAATGTTTTATCCTCTTACAGATATTCCAGAGTGTGCTAGTGACCCATGTCTCAATGGTGCAACCTGCCAAGATTTAGTCAACAGCTATGAATGTATATGTGCTCCAGGATGGAATGGAACCCATTGTGAAACTGGTATGATGTTTATAATTTTTATAATTCTTGGAATATGTCCTTTTATATGTTATCTATCAAGTCCATCATGTTTTGAAGAATGTTGGTCATATTAATCTGTGATGGCTAAAAGCCACGTTTTAACAAAATTCATTTTCTTTGTTGCGTATCTTTTGAAATTTGATTTGTATTATTAATTTCGATTTTCTTGACCCATACAGAAATCCTAGAATGCAGTGGAAACCCATGTATGAACAATGCCACTTGTGTTGAACTCATTGCTGGTTATCAATGTGTCTGTGTGGGAGGATGGACTGGTATTCATTGTGAATTTGGTAAGTTTGGCATAAAGTATGGCGATACAACTTTCAAAACTTCAGCAAACAGGATTTACTTTGATATACAATGTAAAGCTCTGAATTGAAATGAGTATGATGAATGTGGCTTCTGCCTTTCCACTAAACAAGTGATGCTGAATTTTGTTTATAGAATAGCATTCAGTGCTTTATTTAAGTGTAATAGAAACCAGGGCCCATTATACATAACACCTTACTCAGCTAGTTGTCAACTAGTTACAAAGGCTTAATAAGGTCATATCAATATACGCCCAAGTGCCATGCGTGAACAGCCAAAGCTACTACCAAATTATCGGTGTACACAATAATAGATGTACTGGACTTCCTCTTTCAGTATGTGTATCTATTTAGATTCCTATATTTCAAAATTATGCTTTCTATTCGAGATAGTGTACCTATCATATTTCACTGATTTGTTTTTAATAGATAATCTCGAGTGTACAAGTGAGCCTTGTCAGAATAATGCGACATGCATGGATCTCACCAATGAGTATCAATGCCAATGTGCTGCAGGCTGGACCGGAGATCACTGTGAATTGGGTAGGAAATCACATCACTAATAACTCCCTGATTTAAACAATGGTATAATGATGTACATGATCAAGAAACAAAAAAATATGGACTTACCACGCATGACAGAATATTTCAGTTCATAATTTCCTGTTTGTCAAGTGCTTCAGCCAGTAACCTTGTCAGTTGTAATGAACTAATGAGCTACATGTCTACATTCTAATCGTTCATCTAATTTGGGCTTTAAAAAAAATATAATCATAGAACATTCTTTTCCTTCCAGATGCACTTCCATAAAAAATACATTGTATACATCATCTGTGGTGTTATAATGCAAATTCAATCCATAATTTATTTTCTATTGTTTATATTCAGATTATTTTGTCCGTTCATCATTTCTTATCTTGTCTACAAATGATTAGGGAAATGTCATTTATTCATGATTGTAATGTTATATTGTATTCTTGGTCTTTTACCCAGATATCTTGGAGTGTTCCAGTGATCCTTGTCAGAATGGAGCTACATGTGTGGAGGGAATGAACGGATATGATTGCATCTGCCCTCCTGGATTTGAAGGTGCAAACTGTGAAATTGGTAAGATCGTTGTTTAACATTAGTAAACATTTCACAAAATTTGTAAGGGATCTGTGTTTGATATATTCATTTTAGAATATCGTATCAAAAGGTTTATACATAATTATTTGATAAACACTGCTAAAGCATTGACCTCTGGTCGTCATCATCAGTAGCTTACAGTATGATACAGAATAGATTTATAGCAGGACTAAGAACTTCATTCTCATCATGAGCTCTTTTTTTATTAAAATGATTTACCACAATAAATCATATGTATCTACCTATTATTGCTTAGTCCTCCAGACAAAGCAGTCATCGAAAATAAAAAGTCACAGTTGTGCATACCCCACCCCGATATACCCTTCAGTCACGCGCACTCTACGTCCGCATACAAACTTCCTCTCTCTTTTCGCAGTCATTCGATTAGAGTCAGTTAAGTCACTAGCGCCAAAATCGGAGTTTTTTTTTACTCCTCCAGCGTTTTAGAGTGCTTCTTTTCTGTCAATTTCCAGTTCCAATTTGTTTGTATACATTTTGGTTCGGTTTTTTAACCCTCAGTCACTTTTGTTTTGGCAAGATTTTAGTTATCATTTTGCCGAGCGAACTTCCTTTTTCAGTTCGGTCCCGGACACAGTAAATTGTGTACCGGGGCTTTTTCACGTAGTGTGTGTTAAGGAATTTTGTTATTGTGCATACCTGGGTCAGGAAGATGAGAACAAACTGGGTGTAGTTGTTATTGTAGTTGTTCGGTGCGGCTCTTTGTTTGAGCGCGCTGTGTGTGGTTTTCTTGTTAGACGCTAAAGTAAGCGTACTTCCTTTTAACTCCTTTGTTGACGCTTAAGTAAGCGTTCTTCCTTTCTTAGCTCTTTGTTTATCTTCTAGAGCTGTTTTTGTTTCACCGAGTTGTTTTGTTTTAAGAGTTATTAAGCGTTTGTGTTAGCGGCGTGTTTGTTGCTTGTTCTATCGACGCCTTTTCTTGTCGATTTTTGGCTTTCAGTAACTATTGTTACCTCTCGTTGTTGTTTTTTTACTTTCTTGGAAAGTTTGTTTTATCCACAGATGGACTCTGAAGGTGATTCACGCCCCCCGGTGTTGGTTGCCGTTACCACCTCACTTGCGTGTGGGTTTGGTGCGGCAGGAGGGGGCATGGGCACCCAGTACAGGCTCGGGGCAGATAACTCCGCGCACTAGCTTTTTCTTGCCAGGTGTGTCGGGAGTGTTGCCCGGTGTAAGGTACCGACGGATACCGCGTCCGGGCCAGCCAGCGGGCTGCGCTCGGGCGTAGGTATGTCGAGGTCTAAAAATTCAGTCCAGCTGAATACAGAGACTCCTGCTGGTGGCTCTCCCCTCGCGGTCTGTCCGTCGGTAGAGGCCCCGAGCTTCACGGCTCGGGGCTCTGTTGCGAGGCAACAGCCGTGTGTAGCACGCCACGCATTCAAGCGTGAAGGAGACCTGGTTTGCACACCCGACTCACGTCGGCAGCATTCCTGCGACCACAGTTGGGGTACCTGTTTTTACCTAGTGGATCGCCAGGGTCGGCATCGCCAAGGCTTCTCACGGAGCACTGAAGCGATGTGGCCCTGGTCACACCGACCGTGCGGGCCTCGCTGTAGCTTCTCAGGGAGCATTTCAGCGTGAGAGCCCGGTCACACGGACCGTGCAGATCTCGCTCACGTTTCTTTAGAATCAGTGAGGCGAGACGGCCTGAGTTTATCTGGCATTGGTGCTAAGCGGAAGAGAGCTAGCAGGGCCAAGAAGCCTCCTTCCTCCCCGTTGCGACGGGAAGAAACGGAAGAGTGTGTGCGTCCTTGCCTCGGCTGGATCGCAAACAAAGAAGACAAAGAAGACAAAGGAATCGACGCCTGTGTCTTCCTTTTCGAGTTCTGCGCAGGCAGAGCTCAGAGTTCTCATGGAACAAATGTTCAATCAGCTGAGCTCCTCAGCTGTGTCGACAGTGCACATACTTTGGCGTCAATTTCGTCACCTGGTATGTCAGCGGGTTCGGTACCTACCGTCCCCGTGCCCGGCTAGTGTGGTCGGAGCCCGCCTCTTTGTCTTCTGATTCGGATTCTTGTTCTGAATTTTCGGCTGCCGCTATTTTGGCGTCAGAATCGTTACCTCGTACTGTCGTCTCTCGACAGGGTTTTGTCTCCCGGCGCCTGCTGCTCTCGCTCCGCCGGCGAGTCGTTGGCCTCGGTGGGGTTTTACCTCAGCCGTATGATTCGGTCACTATGGATCGTCAGTGTGACTGGGATTCTGTCTCCATTGTCTCGGAGGATTCGCAGCTGGACTCAGCACCGGGACAATTTTCGAGTTTGGGCTCCGATGCGAGGGCTTTGTTAGAAAAGTATCTGCCTGATACTTTTTCTCGTCCCAGCACTGGGGCTGGTGTTCCGTCTTCGCTGTTTAAACAGCGTTCATCTCAGGATTCTATTCCCTGCCTGAGGAATTCAAGACTGAATTTGATAGGATTGCAGCTGACCCTATCAGGGTTTCTCGGGATGTGAGATCTCAAAGCTCTGCTTTTTCCTTCATTGCGGAGGTTACTCGCAACTTTTTGTTGCGAAGAAACTTTCGCCTGATCTTGTTAATGTAGCGCTTCGTTTGGGAGTTAATCTCAAGAAGAAGTCGTACAAGGATCGAGATAAGCCCCTGGAGGTGATTTCATCTCTGACGGGATTTCCCTTCGGCTCTCTGCCTATATGGGTTCTCTGGTCAGTCTCTTGGCAAGAGCTGACGAATTAGGAATTTCGGCGGATGATTTGTTAGTACTTCAGAATATCCTTTTGTTACTGTCGGGCCTCTTGTGGTCGTCAATTTCTTGCACTTCTATCGCGGTGACCTCTCAGCGCCGTCAGCTGGCGCTGTCGGAGCTGGGGTGTTGGAGCGGGATATTCCTTCTTTGTGTGAAGGCATTCCTTCGTCGGAACAGTTCCTTTGTGGTGGTCAGTTCACAGCTATGCTGCAGAAGGAGATTGATAGGCGTAAACAGGCCGCTGATTTGGCGCGGCATTTCCGCTCGCAACCTTTAACCAGGGGTCGTTCAAGACCTCCGTCTAGGTCGACTGGCGTGGGTTCACGTCATTTTACTCCTTCTCAGGCTCCTCTTCGGCCTCCCTTTCAGATCCTCGTCGGGCTCCGGCCCCAGCTCGGGCCCCATTTGCCCCCCAGGCCCGTTCGGGCCGTGGCAGGGGTTCGTCTAGAGGTTGGAGTGGTCGAAGTCTTCGGCCAAGTCCTTCCCTCCATCCAAGCGGCACTTTTGAAGGTTCGCCCTGCGCTTGTAGACCGGGTCGGCGGACGACTCCGGAGTTCCTTCCCTCTTGGGAAGCTATCACCGAAGACACTTTCGTGCTCTCAGTCGTGCGAGAGGGCTTCTACATAGAGCTGGTAGAGCCCCTTCGAGCGGCGCCATTCGAGTTCGTCCGCCTCCGTTGTCCGCCCCTTTCCAGCAACACATCTCGAGCGAGATTCTCATGTTGCTGGAGAAGGCATATAGAGAGTCTCGGACCACCCTGGTCTGAGTCTCTCTCGGTTTTTGTCATCCCCAAGCGCTCGGGAAGTTGAGGATGATCCTCAACATGAAAAGGATCAACCTGCACATAGCTCCCATGCATTTTCGCATGGAACATCTGGCTACTATCCTCCCTTCATTAGGTCTGGAGGATTTAGCGGTTTCCTTGGACCTCAAGGATGCCTACTTCCATATTCCCATCCATCCACTTTCAAGGGATCTTCTGGGGTTCGCCTTTCGAGGAGAGACCTACAGATTCAAGGCCCTCCCTTTCGGCCTGAGGCCGGCACCTCGGGTTTTTACCCGAGTGGTTTCGCCCTCACGGCCTTTCTTCTAAAGCAAGGGCTCAGGCTGTTTGCTTATTTGGACGATTGGCTCCTGGTGGCAAGTTCAGAGTCTCGCCCGAGCAGTTGAGTCTTCTATTGCAGGTCACACAGGGACTAGGGTTCCTGGTGAACTGGGACAAATCCGAGTTGGTTCCCGCCTGCAGGTTGGTTTACCTGGGTGCGGAGTTGGATTTGCCGGCGCAGTTGGCCCGTCCCAGTGGGGACAGAGTTCGGTCCATTACCAAGGCGGCCCGGTCCCTGCGGCGTTCCCGCAGAGTGCCGGCCAAGCAGTGGCTCCAGTGGCTGGGTTTTTTGGCCAGCCTGGTCGATGTTTTTCAGGATGCTCGGCTTCTCATGAGGCCCTTTCAAAGGCATCTTCTGAGGTTCTACAGACCGAGTGTAGATTCCCTTTCAGTCAGGATTCCTTTACCAAAGGAGATCAAGCTTCTGTTGGCCCCTTGGTTGGACGGCGCTTTCTTGACTCGGGGCAAGCCCTTTCGCGTGCCCCTGCCTTGATCTCTTTGTCGACGGACGCCTCCCACCTGGGGTGGGGGTCACTGTTTGGGCAACATGGTGTCGGGGACTTGGGATTTTCCGTCCTTCCGCACATCAATGTTTTGGAAATGATGGCGGCGTTCGCCGCTTCACCATTTCAGACAGTTGTTGTTTGGTCGCACGGTTCTACTGCTCACGGACAATACAACTGTGGCCTCCTACATAAATCGGCAGGGCGGCACGAGGTCGTCCTGCCTGGACGACTTAGCTGCTCGTCTGTGGCGGTGGTGTCGATCGGTGGAGATCACGCCTGTAGCATCCTTCATTCCTGGCCAGGACAATCTGGTAGCAGATTTCCTGTCCAGAGGGAGGTGCCTCCCTTCGGAGTGGGCCCTCAATCGGCAAGTGTTCGACCTTCTCCTCTCGGTCTGGCCTCCTTTGGAGATCGACCTGTTCGCATCCCGTTCAATCATCGGCTTCCGATGTATTGTTCTCATCGAGACCCGGAGGCTTGGGCGCTGGACGCCTTCGTTCCATTGGGGTCTCTCCGGGGTTATGCGTTTCCCCATTCGGTTTGATTCCTCAGGTCTTGAGGAAAATCAGATCGGACAGGGCTTGGGTTCTATTGATCGCCCCTCGTTGGCCGAGGAGGTCGTGGTTTCGGACCTCCTGGATTTGTTAGCGGGTCAACCGCTTTGTCTTCCGCTGAAGGAGGACTTGGTGGCTCAGCCTCTCTCAGGGATACTTCATCCGCGGCCAGCGGTCCTCCATTTGACCGCTTGGCCGTTATCGGGAGGTTGCAAGAGCTGAGGGCCTCTCGGAAGGGCCTCTCAGTTTTTGACCAGGAGCCGCCGAGCTTCGACGAGTGTTGTATAACTCTCGGTTAGAGGCCTTCCACCAGTGGTGTGAGGGCTTGACGTGGTACCCAGGATGGCGTCTATTGGTGTCATAGCCGATTTTCTTATCTCTTTATTTGACAAGGGTAGATCTCTGTCCACGTTGCGTGGGTATCGTTCGGCCATCGCTGCTATCCATGCAGGTTTCCCAGATGGCTCGAGTGTGTCTAACTCCCCTCGACTGGCAATGTTGTTGCGGTCCTTCTTTCTGGAGAGACCGCCCCAACAGAAGCTGGCTCCTCCCTGGAGTCTGCCCAAGGTTTTGGAGGCTTTATCTAAGCCTCCTTTTGAACTGCCAAGGCTTCTCTGCACTGCCTCACAATCAAGACTTTGTTTTTAATTGCGATTGCGTCCGGGCAGAGGAGAGGCACGCTTCACGCCCTTTGCGTTTCTCCGGGCCACATTCGCTGGGAGAGAAAGGGTGTGAGACTTATTCCCAAGCCTTCTTTCTTAGCAAAGAATCAAACTGTCTCATCGGGTCCAGTGGAGATTTTCCTTTGTCCTTTGTCCAGTGTCTCCTCAGTCGAGGAAGACAAAATCTGGTGTCGGTTAGGGCTCTGAAGTGGTATTTGGACAAGACTAAAGGTGTTCGGAAGAATGAGCAGTTATTCCTGATTACGCGCGAACCCTTCTCTCCTGCGTCTAAGGTGTCCATCTCTAGATGGATCATTGAGGCGGTTCAGGCCGCAGGTCCTGAGGCTCTCTCGGAAGGTGTGCCTCCTCGGGCGCATGACACCAGGGTATTAGTACCTCCTGGGCTTTGTTTCATGGTGTCGCCCTTCATGACATTATGAAGGCTGCCTTTTGTTTATCGCCAAATACCTTTATTTCATGTTATCTCAAAGATATTCCGGCTAGTGAGGAGCGTTTCGCTACTACCTCCTTGCTGGCGGCTTCTTCTTCGTTAGTTCCCGTTAACCCTTTTGTTTGGGACATGCCTCCCGCTTTCATCTGTGTTGGTCTAAGCAATAATAGGTAGATACATATGATTTATTGTGGTAAATTAGTTAAATCATAACTGATTTTATTATTTACTATATAAATCTATGTATCTACCTATGTCCTCCCTCCGGCCCCTCTCCTTGTTTACAACATGTCCCTGGTCTGTCTCTGGGACTGCGTGAGAGAGGAAGTTTGTATGCGGACGTAGAGTGCGCGTGACTGAAGGGTATATCGGGGTGGGGTATGCACAACTGTGACTTTTTATTTTCGATGACTGCTTTGTCTGGAGGACTAAGCAATAATAGGTAGATACATAGATTTATATAGTAAATAATAAAATCAGTTATGATTTAACTAATTGAAAATGTTTTCAATATATATTTGAAATATTAATGCTCTTTAGAAGCAGTTTCGAAATATAACAGTAGTGAATTTTTTTTTATAAAAAAGAAATTCCCACCATGCAACTACATGTTGCTCTGTCGCAGCACGTTATAGTTCATGGCAATATATCTGTATTTACCTGGATTTTATATTTCATTATATTTCAGATATTGATGAATGCCAGCTGGATGCTTGTCAGAACAATGCTACATGTATAGATCAAGTGGCAGGCTACATATGTGTCTGCCCACCTGGATGGACAGGAACTAACTGCTCAATCGGTAAGCACTATGCATTCTAGATTCTTAAATATTACTATCTTGTTGCAGATCTAGAAAGATTTGAAACTTCTTTGGTTTAGTTAGGAATTTACTTTTACAATTTCCATGGAGCAACAGAGTTTTAATTAAATTTGCAATGTCAATGTTACATCTCCAAAGCTTCCTATATTTTAGCTTTAGTGTCATGTTTATATAAAACCAGTATACCTATTTCTCCTTTGATTTAATGCGAAGTGGTGGTCTATTCATTCCAATTTATGTGGAAGAGACACTAATGACATGACACATATTCTATGAATTTATGCAGAGGTACTTGAGTGTCTGAGTATTCCCTGCCAGAATGGAGGTAGCTGTGAAGATCTTGTCAATGGATATCAATGTCTGTGTACTGACGGATGGACTGGCACAAACTGCGAAACTGGTAAATTCTGTCACTGAATTCTACAAATATATTACATTAGATTTCTGTAAAAGAAGAACAGATATAGGTCTAAGCTAGCTGTACTGTGAACTTTTTTTTGCAGATTGAGAATTTGTATCTAATTATGTTGATATTCTACTCATTGTATATTGTTCATTATATATTGTATATTTGAGGAATACTTTTGATACATGTACCTGCATATGCATATCGTTCTTTCCACTGATGTTTGAAATTTCATTAAAAGTATTTTAATGATTTTGGCTTTGACTGCTGTTTGGATCATTCGACATTAAACATTACTTGCTTACACAGTTTGCATTGGGGGTAATATATCATGCATTTGAAAGGGGAAAATTGGCTTGTGTACTATTCACAATTCTACAAATTTTATACTTATTTGAAACCCTTTCCCTGCAACTTTTTTACAGCGAATATTTAGAGTTCTCTGTATTGTGTCATGGAAATGTGGCTAGCTGCAAGAGACGAGGCACAGCTATGTTTCCTTCCTTGTGTGTCCACTGTGCCACCCCACTGCTCTTCCACAAATTTAATTCCATGTGAATGATATCATGCATGCACCATTCAAACTTGTAATCAAATTTTAATCATTGACTTTTTTTTTCTTCTCTTCACCGACAGAAATTCGTGAGTGTGCCAGCATGCCATGTCAGAATGGTGGCACGTGTTTGGAAATGATCAACGGTTACATGTGCATCTGTGCTCCTGGATGGGAGGGGGAAAACTGTGATATAGGTATGCATACAGTCCTATCTAACCTCATCTGTCTATGTAATTCCATTGTGAAGGATATTCTGTAGGTATTTTTAGTTGTCTGAATGGCAGGAAATTTCCCTTTCCTTTTTACCATGCATCGTTGTAAGGGTCATTCCTTGTTTTTGTCTGTCATTAAAACAAATGTTAGACTTTAGGCTTTGCAGGCTTTTATAATAATGCCTTAGAAAAATAAATGCGTTCACGTACTGCCGAACACAGAAGTTAATGAATGACATATGTTATTTCGGTAATTGTTGCAGTATGCCAATAGTTGAGGCATAACTGTGCATATGCATGTTTAATAAATATTCAAGTCGATTTTTAAATTCTATTTTACTGACAATATTACATGACATACATGTACATGTCTGATATGATGATTTATAGGGATGATTAGTCATAATACACTGAGTTTCTAACACATTTCCTGTTTTCTCTTCTTGACAGGTGGACCAGCAGGCATTTTACTACATACATATACATTTGGTGTTTTCGTTAAAAAATATCTTTGTCACTTATCTTCTTCTGATCACTGATCACTAATAGCTCCTTGTATATACTAACATTTCACAAATGCAGTTCACTATGATTCACTTTTGAAAAATTTTAGCAGCTTTATTCATTTCTCTCTCTTGTATTCTATTATATCTAGAAATATGCTATTTTCTTAGTATCAGTTACTGATAAGTGACTTTTGCAAAAAAAATCTTTGAATTTGATACATATTTTCTAGAATTGAAAATAATGTTTACATTTTGTTGTTTTGATTTGCTACATACCTTGTAGAAATGCAAACTAAAATATTGCAATATATTTCTATTTTCTATAGCTACCAATCTTTGTGATCCTGATCCTTGTCTGAATGGTGCTACTTGTATGAACTTCCAGACCTCCTATAACTGTACATGTCCAATGGGTTTCATAGGAGATAACTGTGAAGGTAGCTATACTCATGAGTATTTCCTTCATGTTGAATATTTCAATTGCCCATGGTAGAACAGTAGAATACTTGTCAATTGTAAGTCACCTACAACATGCAATCATGTGGCATATCTTGTAAAATTAAATTATTTAGAAGTACACTAATTATTAAGTATAAAGAAATCTAAATTACATGTCGTCTTGCTCTTCTAAACAGCTGCTATCATTCAATTTATCTCACATGACTGAATCCTTACTAGTTTGGAGCTTGTCATTCTTCATGATATTAATCATTAATCATTATTTTGTATTTCAGTGTATGCTGGCTGTGAAAGTAACCCTTGTCAAAATGGAGCAAATTGCACACAAGAAGAAGATTTATACACTTGTCAATGTCTTCCTGGCTATGAAGGAACCAACTGTGAAACAGGTAAGATCTCCAAATCTGTAGTGCCTAACCTAAATTGTATCTATTGTCCCAGCTGCTAACATTGAATAAAGTGTAATTGGGTTTTTACAGTCGTGTATCAATCAGATATGGTTATTTACATCTGGGGATCGACCTTTATTGTCACCATCCGAAATACGTTTCTGATTTTTGTAGAATTTTACAGCTGCTGTATACCTACTTATTCTTTAATCACTGAAATGTTTTATTTTTTTCTTGCATTTTCAATAGAAATCAACCTGTGTGACTCTGATCCCTGTCAGAATGGAGCCACCTGTTCTAACTTCAGGACATCGTACACCTGTACATGCCCTGAAGGATATGGTGGTGAAAACTGCGAAAGTAAGTGAACTTGTCATTATGTCGTAATGGTGTATTTACATAATTTAACAATGTAACACTTCATTAGAAGTAGATTTATTTGCGTCCACTAGCATCCGCTAACTCAGTCGGGGGATAGGTTCGGTAGCTACATGTATATGCTGAACAGTTAACTGAGTAAATTTACCAATTCACTTGCTTGATTTACTACCTTTTTACATAAAAAGAGTTGTTGTTTAAGTTAGAAGATAAAAAAGGAATACAGATCATGATTGATTCATCCCGCTGCAACTTCTGCCATCGCCATGGGTAGTATAGTGCATTTAATGGTTCACCCTGACAATGTTCATATTTTTTTTCTTCAGATAGATATTGATGATGTTTCCTTGAAATATATATTTATATCTCTTGTGTAGTCTATGCTGGATGTAGCAGTAACCCATGTCAGAATGATGGTACATGTCTACAAGCAAACAATTTCTACATCTGCCAGTGTGCACCGGGTTACCGAGGAATGAACTGTGAACAAGGTGTGTATCTCATTTAGTGCATTCGAAGACTTATTTTGTAAGTCATGTACAAGAATGGTATTTATCAGATAGGTGATTCACTTCCTGATTAATGCATTGAGTTGATGTTATGAGTTACATGGCGGTTTTACTGAGTTAAATTGATACATTGAGAGTGCCCTTTTTCATGTAATTACAGTTACTGCTTTTCTCTATATTAACTTGTTAACTCTGTTTCATATTTCAGAGGTGAATCTATGTGATCTGAACCCATGTGAGAACATGGCAGTGTGTACTAACTTCAGGATCTCATATACATGTGACTGTCTGCCTGGATTCACTGGAGTCAACTGTCAAGGTGATTTTCTTGATCTTTAAAAATCATGTGTTAATATTGATGAATAGATTCCAAATTCAAAAACACTGATTCTTTCCCTGACTTGGTTACCAGAGATGGTTCACTGAAGGGTAGTGAATATGTACGAGACCTTGGTGTTATAATTGACAAAAATCTTACATTCAGCAGCATATTAAAACATATGTAAATCTGCATCTTTTGGAATCTTTAAAATTGGGAAAATTAGGAAACTACTTGACCGACCCACAACTGCAAAATTAACCCATGCATTATCTGAGTTTTAGCTCTACAATTGCACTCATTATGTTATATTACTAAATAAATGTGAATTAAAGGAAGTGTTTATGCTATTAAAGCAAGATTTATTTTTCAATTTCACTCATAATGTGATTAAACAACATTTAAGTACAAGTAAAGCAGTGAGGAATGTTCCTATTCACTTTGTATTACATAGACTACATTGGATGTGACAGTGATCCCTGTATGAATGGAGCAACCTGTGCAGTGTTCAACAATACCTACACATGTGCTTGCCCTGCTGGATTCACTGGAGTCATGTGTGAAACAGGTAGGTAGAAAATTATTTTCTTCCTGAAGACTTATCAAACTTACGAGATTGTTTATTTGATATCTATGATAGAGGAGTTGTGGTTTAGTAGAGAAAGTCTCCAGACTGAACAACAAGATACAGGGTTCGACTCATACTGCACCATTAACGCTCTTTGGCAAGACATTAATATTGATTTGCATCACTCGACCCAGGTACAATAACCGTGTACCTCGTAGGAGTTGCACTGAATGCACCGAGCCCCATGGTTGCGGAAGCTAAAGCCAGGGTAATAATTATATTTGCTTATATAGCGCCTAACACTTCCTTTATCAGAAGTCTCTAAGCACTCTACGATAATGCAGCATAATTACCCTGGCTTTAGCAGTGCAGCTGTCAATAGTATCCAAAGCCTGTTGGAAACGACTACAGATGTGTTATGTCATGAAATATGCCTATACAAGAATGGCATATTATTGTTATGATATCTTTTCAAAAATCTTTCCCCAACCTTTCCTTTTAGGAAAAGGTATTGACATTTTTGTCTTTGATCACATTGAAGTGTCAGGTTTTATTGAATTTATTATTTTTAATGACTGCTTAATTTTCTTTGCATTGTGTCTATCTTCGTAGAAATCAACCTGTGTGACTCTGATCCATGTCAGAATGGAGCCACCTGCTCTAACTTCAGGACATCATACACCTGTACATGCCCTGAGGGATATGCTGGTCAAAACTGCCAAAGTAAGTCATTGAGTTACATGACTGTGTGATTGACTAACTGCTTGCATAATTTGTCAATATTTTATGAAACATGTATGAACATTTCCATGTCAGATTTAACATTTAACTAATTGTATATGCATGATGACTTATTGCAGAAGTTATTAATTTGCTTTTGTACACATGTCCATATGGATGAATATTGCAATACATTATCTATAACCAACAGTTAAGTTGTCTATAGATACTATTGTATACAAACATTGTGATATGAAAATTCATCTCTTAGATTATACAATAGTCATTTCAATTTCAATTCATTTTCTTCTCAGTTTACAACGGATGCAGCAGTAATCCTTGTATGAATGGAGCTGGATGTAATCAGAATTCTGATAACTACACATGCATCTGCCTACCAGGTTATCAAGGCATACTATGCGAAGAAGGTAATGATTGTATTATTGTACGATTTCTTTTTCTTGGCATTTAAGATTATTTCATAGTCAGTCAACGGGCAATATTTCTCTAGCAATCAGGGTGACCCTAAAAGTTGAACTTATTTTACAATTCATTAGTATTTAGGAAATACACATGGGAGGCCTACTGTGATCACTCCTTCATACATAATTTTAAGAACATTTAGAACATTTATCTACTGATTTGTACAATTAATGATTGAGAAGGTTTCCGTTTCCTTATTACTTCAATGATCATAGAGCTATTGATTATGGAAGAATTATGAGAAGTATGGTGCAATTACAATTAGGCAGTTTATAACTTTGTGTCTTCTTGTTCTCTCTAGAAATAAACCTGTGTGACCTTGATCCATGTCAAAACGGAGCCACTTGTTCCAACTTTAGGACATCGTATAACTGTACCTGCCCTGAAGGATACACAGGTGTCGACTGCGAAGGTAAATTTCCAGGAGATCTGCCTTAATACAAGTTTTGAAAGAAGTCTAATTTTAATGTAAAGTGTTGTCATGAAGGATTTTGATCATTGTGTGTATAAAAGTGTCCCTTGTACTGCTTTGTGGAGCAAATTGTTAACCACTTTGAAACTTCAAGGAATAGGTGCTATACCAAATACTTTCCGGACTGGATTGGATCGGAACGTGGGAAGATGTTTTTAGATGAAGATGAGGTGTTGATCATTATCCAGCTATTTTTGTAATTGTTTTTTTAATAATATTTTTTATAACACATAACAGTATATGATGGCTGTGGCAGCAACCCTTGCCAGAATGATGCTACTTGCATGCAGCTTAATGACACTTACCAGTGTATCTGTGCAGATGGCTTCAGTGGTGATTTCTGTGAGAGTAAGTTAAATCATTGCTTTTAACCTTGAGAGATTACTGGAAATAGTAAAATATCGCCCAATAACATTGATAATGGTTTAATCTGGCTAACCGATACTAATGAAAGTATATTACGAAATGAAATCTATAAAAATCTACATCAGAAGAATATGATACACCAAATACAGTGCTCTTTTGTCACTTTTGATGATCAGGGAAACGTTACTTTCATTGCAGTGAAACAGTCCAAGTGGAATGATGTATTTGGTTATTTCGTCAATTTGGTAATTTTATCATTTGTACTGGTATTGGCAGGTATTACTTTGAAAAAATATATGTGTAAAAATTGTTAAACTTTTTAAATCCATTATTTTTATATTGCAGATTATACTGCCTGCATTAGTGACCCTTGTTTGAATGGTGCCTCCTGTGCTCAGCTTTCGAATGACACTTATAAATGCATGTGTGCGCCAGGCTACAATGGCTTGATGTGTCAGAATGGTAAATATGTGTACTTTATCATTATCTCTTCAAATGAAAATGGTAACATACTTTTGAAACCTTTCGAAAACGAACCTAATTGTTGTTGATGTACATGGTTATGTATTTTGTGACTTTGCAGATGCCTGTATTTGTGTACAAAAGGTGAAGAATGATTTAAAGCAACCTTCCTCTTTACTCACTTTTTTTATCTTAGAAATCAACCTGTGTGACCCAGAGCCATGTCAGAATGGAGCCACCTGCTCTAACTTCAGAACGTCATATAACTGTACATGCCCTGAAGGTTATTCTGGTGTCAACTGTGAAGGTAACATGGAGCTGATATTTCGTGTTAATAGTAGGATTGAATAGGAACCCACGTTAATAACGCATGGCAGTAAACGTCTTAGAACATTATATATAATTTATTGAAACTGTTTGTGTAGGTGTCTGTGTGAGTCACATTTAGAGCAGTGAAATTCCAATTATTCATGTACATGTCATTCTTTAATGCATATTGTGGTTAATGTAAGTGAGTAATACATTTAGTAAGAAGTTAGTTAAAGTTTTAAAGTTTCCGTCAAGTAGAACACATTAGCTTTAATTTGTCATGCTTTTGAATTGCAACAAGAAAGCAGCCATTTGAATGAAATTGAATCTCAATGAATGAAATGTTATTATATTTCTACAGTATACTCTGGTTGTGAGAGCAGTCCATGCCTAAATGGAGCCACCTGCAGCCAACAAAATGACACCTACACTTGTACCTGCCCCAGGGGATATGTTGGAATGCTATGTGAAATCGGTATGGAATGATAAACAACCATGACACTTGTTTAATCCATTGTCTATATTGAATCATAATCTGTAGTTTGTGGAAGTCAATTTAATTTGGAAGGAGCATTAATGAGGAAGCTGCCCTTTGGTTATTGTGGATTCAACTAGATACTGTTATTATTGCTATCTATCAATGTCGCCAACCATGGAAAATATATCACAGTCCTTGTCATTTTTATTAATATGACAGTTTAAATAATGCAATGACTGCTACCCCAGCCTTACATGCATGTAACTAAGTAAAACAAAAGTGTACGTCTGGATGTTCAGTTTCCCTTAAATATGAAATTATAGCATTTATATAGCAGTGACCACTAATTTTGATAAGCTGTGTATGATTATCAACCAGAGATTAGCAGAGTGACATTCTAGATATATATAAATATATACATATATAAATATATTATCTACATATATCTAGATAGATATACTAGATAGATACAGTATCTAGATATATATATATATAGATAGATACCAATTCTTATGTTGCATCTCATAGTGCGCCTGTTCGAATCAATGATAAAACAATATTTCTTGACATTTTATTTCGTATTTGTTAAAATAGAACTTGATGGTTGTGATCCGAACCTTTGTGAGAATGGAGCTACCTGTATGAACGTCTTGGGAGACTACAATTGTACCTGTGCACCGGGATGGAAGGGAGTCAATTGTACTGAAGGTAATGACAAGTGTCTGACTCTTCATAATACATTAATAATACCTGGATACTACATGTACATTGATACAGAAGACAGCATCGTTTATTTCAAAGGCAAAATCTCCTTGTGTAACTTGGGCTCTACTTTCAAGTAAATTGTAATGAACATTTATTTATGTACATTAGTCTTTTTTTCCAATTGGGCATTAACCCTTTAAAAAATGTGTCCAGCATATGGAAGAGACAAGTTGTAAATCATGCTAGGTGTAAAACATTATATACTACATTGTTTTACGAAGGAGGAATGATGCAATCAATTGAGTGATATCTTCTGAATATATGTCATGTATTTTCAGAGTTCAATGTGTGTGGTAGTGACCCCTGTCAGAATGGAGCTACTTGTACCAATATCCTCAGCTCCTACAACTGCTCCTGTCCTCCTGGATATGAAGGCATGGATTGTGAAAATGGTATGTACAAGTGCGAACAAAGCAAATAAGAGAATAACAATATATTTAAAGCCTATGTTCCAAGTCAAAGGCCGAATTTTTTAGATTTCTAGCAGGAATCCCAATGAAGAATCTGAAAAAGAGGAGAAAGAACAAATTTCTGGAAAAAAGAATTCTCATGCAAATCTTGATGTATAGCTCTGTATGAATTAGAACTGACAGAGATTCCGTAATTGCCCTAGAGCTTGTGTTAAAGTATTAGTCCTGACTTGGTGCTTCTTTGCTCTGTAATGCATTATATCACTGGCAAAATACTTTTGACAATTAAAGTATTTCAATGAATCGAAACACATCTTAAAACCCAATAATGTATTTTTTAATAGAAATAAACTTGTGTGATCCTGACCCATGTTTGAATGGAGCTAACTGCACTAACTTCAGGACATCGTTTGACTGTGCTTGCCCAACTGGCTACCAGGGAATGATATGTGAAGGTAACCATTTACAAACCAGCACATCTCCAATTTGTTTATTGCTTGTTTTTGTTTATTTTTGTAGTCTGAGTGAGTGAATATGTGATTTATTGTGGCAGTAACTAAAGCTAATACAAACCAGAGAGATTGTGTTTAGTATTTCTGTTTATATGGTCTTGCCTGCATACATCTCTTGTGTAATTTCTGAAATATTTTACTTTGCATATATTAAATCAGAATAGATAAGATGTATTTCCTCATTTGTATCCATTCTCACACTTCAAATGCAGAGGCTAACTCACACTTTTCTTTTTGGCATGATCCACTTTTTCAGTATATGCAGGTTGTGCAAGCGATCCTTGTCTGAATGGAGCCATGTGTAGTGATGGAAATGACTCCTACAGTTGTCTCTGTGCACCTGGATATGAAGGAGATCTCTGTGAAAATGGTAATATATTCCATTGGCTTGCTCTTTATCTTCTGTTTAGTTGAATTAAACCTGTATGAATTATATCTATGACCATGTGAACATATGCAGTGTACTAGCCATGGCAATTAATCTGAGATATAAAAGTGAGGCCTTACCTTTCATGCTGCCAGATACATATAGAATGACATTTTTTTTTACTGTTTCTTCTGTTTTAGCAATTGATTTGTGTGAATCGGATCCATGTTTGAATGGCGCTACTTGCACAAACTTCCAGACTTCCTACAACTGCACTTGCCCTCCGGCATTCACAGGAGACAATTGTGAAGGTACACTGAAATGATAATTGTTTCAAATAAAATATGTTTCTTAGATTTTTAGTTCAATACAACTTGAAGGCAGATATGATAACATAATTTTTGGTGAATGTATTTCTTGTTGATTGTTGAAATTATCTGTATGTTGTGTTATAAATTTTTAAATACTTGTATGTAGAAGCACATCTAACAAATAGGATTTACGATGAAGATTTATATGTAGGAGTATAAGTAGTAGTAGTAGTAGTAGTAGTAGAAGACTTTCATGGATAACTTGCTCAACACAAATGTAATCTGCATCAAGGTCCAATGGTCCAAAAGATTATATGAATAAAAACCGGTCCCATACTACATTTTAATCATCGTAATGGGTATTGTTGAGGATCAATAACAGAATCAGATCTATCATTTCAAACCAATCAAATGTTCGTTACATGTCCATCTCCCTTTTCAGTTTATATTGGATGTTCCAGTAACCCATGTCAGAATGGTGCCAACTGTTCAGAGAATGTAGACAATACCTTCACATGTACATGTCCACCAGGCTATGAAGGAGAATTTTGTGAACAAGGTAAGATACTGTTTTTAATCTTAAATTATATTTATTTTCATACAAAATGCAGCATGCTACCTGTATGTTTTCTACTTATTTTCATGACTATGTGATTCGGAGAGGATGGAAGTACATCTACTTACATGAAAAGTTCTTTCAGAGTAATTAAAGCCTCACTACAGATAGCAGACACATAGATCTATATCTCAGATTAAGTTTTGTAGCATATGTAAATTAATACATTGAAGATTGCTCTGTAGTTTTTGTGCCTACTCATTATTTTTGTCTTTGGCAGAAATAAACCTGTGTGACCCAGATCCCTGTCAAAATGGAGCCACCTGCTCTAACTTCCAAACGTCGTATAACTGTACATGCCCTGAAGGTTATTCTGGTGTCAACTGTGAAGGTAAGATAATTGATTTTGATCATTGCAATGATGGCCCTTGCAGTCCCAATAGCCATTGATAACATAGAAAAGTGGTATATATATCTATAATATTACAATTTTGCTGAAATGGACATCATCTCTGAAGTGTTAATAAATACAGTTTGAAATAAACTTTTAATATTTTCTTCAGAGACATCTGAATAGTGAATGTATAGGCTCCTGTCATGTTCATTTCTAACCACTTGTTTATGTAGCGCATATTTGTGTCAATCTTTTCATATGTACATCCCTAGTACATATTGCTTGAATTATCATGAGAATTGGTTATTCCTTTCAAAACACATCATGGAAAGAGAACACTTCTAAATGACATGATACAATTAAAATGAAAACAAATTTAAAATTGTATGTTTCATTTGTTTGTTCTTGTAGTGTATTCTGGATGTGATAGTGACCCCTGTCAGAATGAAGGGACATGCATTCAAGCAAATGATTTCTATATCTGCCAATGTGCTCCAGGATATAGAGGAGTCAACTGTGAAGAAGGTATGTAAATCTCATCTTAAAGGAAGTTTAGGAACGGGGTTTCATACATGCAACACATTGACCTTTTGAAAGCGGAGAACGATATGCTTTTACATTTTCAGCTGTAACATTTTTTGTTATCATTTACCTAAGAGAAGAGGGGGATGGCGGCGGGGAGCACAAGACTTTAGTACGGTAATTCATACAAGGATGGAAATTGCTATGTTTTGTGAATGAACCTAGTTTAGTCAGAAGATGAAATGCAGATAGTGAAGTGGGGAGAGGAAAGAAGATGAATGAGATAATAGGAAATGTATTAAGTTCTTATTACCAGAGGTTTTAATAATAAGATTGCAAAAGTAACCTTCTATGAATTATTTATTGCTTACTTCATCCATCTCCTTCTACAGAGGTGAATCTATGTGATCTGAACCCATGTGAGAACATGGCAGTGTGTACTAACTTCAGGATCTCATATACATGTGACTGTCTGCCTGGATTCACTGGAGTCAACTGTCAAGGTAATGTCCATCACCACCAAATCGGTTACTCTAGTAATGTGTGTGTGTTGGGTTTTACAGACGTGTATCAATCAGATATGATTGCGGTGTACTGAAGGTCTTCTTGGAGAATGTCATTCGTGATGCAGTCACCTACTGCGAGAACGCCAAGCACAAGACTCTCTTGCAATGTGGTAATGTGATTTCTATATATATCACATACATGTAATTTGCTTTTGCTTAGAAATAAAATAAGAAGTTTGCTTTCATGGCAAAGATCTATTTTGCCACTAACCATAGTATTCATTTATATGATGTAGAGAATTATGATGAAAGCTTTGAATATACTGGGCCTAGTGTGAGGTATTTTGTCCAGATTTGTTATCCAACCTGTTTTCTTAGATACATGATGTTATCTAAATATGTCATGGATGAAATTACACTTACATGTCGTTACTAGGATGAGAATGATGTGCTTATTTCCATTCTGTTTCCATAGACTATGTTGGTTGTGTCAGCAACCCTTGCCAGAATGGAGCAACATGTGCAGAGTTCAACAGTACCTACTCCTGTGCGTGTGTACCTGGCTTCACTGGCTCCATGTGTGAAACTGGTAAAAACATATATCTTGACTCTCTCAAATAACTGAAAAGGTCTGTCTTAGTTTATCATCAATAAATGAAGGGAAGTGCATAGACAAAGTGGGTACCATTTTCTTATTTAGGAAAATTGATATGGAACAATATATTATGTGTACAAGTGTGTATATCAAACCATTTTGTATAATTTTTGCTTTTATTGTCTTAATGTAACTGTTGCGACACAAGCTCTTGGTTTCATATATTTTTAGATATAAGCCAGTACCAGACTGAAAGGAAATCTGTGCAATGTTAGGCATGGAAATGTATGTAGTCCATCAATAGGCTCTGTTTTATACTTTATAATGCTTTATACTTTATAATGCTTTATATGCTTTATAATTTCGGAACTAATTGGCAAGCAGTGATTTTAGGCTTTAATTCATGAACAATTTTTCATATTCAGCAATCGATCTATGTGAACCCGACCCCTGTCAGAATGGAGCTACATGTACAAACTTCCAGACATCATATACATGTGACTGCCCAATTGGCTACACAGGCATGAATTGTGAAGGTAAACTCACTGTACTTAATGAAAGAATATCCCTTTCTAATAGAAAATAACATTGTGTGATTGAAAATTGTATCATGTAAGAACAAAAATTAAGTAGTTTATTAGTGATTTTGTAATTGAAAGTGGTTCATAATCAAAAGTCTGCCAAATTATGTTTGATTTAATGAATTTAGTAAGATTTTATCCTAGTTGAGAAGGTAAAACTTCACTTTTTGTGCCTATAAACTCTACTACAACTATTGGCATCATGCTTATACATGTTGTATATCATTTTGTAGGCCGTATATGCATGTATTTATACTATTCCATGTATATTTTTGAGAACTCTACGTGCACCATTTAGTGCGTTCAATGCATGGTTATGACAGGGTCGTTACCAATGACTTGTTTTATTGATGATTCCGTTCTAGTGTATTCTGGGTGTGACAGTGACCCCTGTCAGAATGGAGCAACTTGTCAGCAAGGCAATGATTCCTATGCCTGTATCTGTTCACCAGGATACCAAGGAGTATTGTGTGAAGAAGGTGAGTGAGTCAGTGATAGCTAACCTTCATTTTAAACATCGTTCAGATTAAACAGCAGGTATGTGAATGAAGAGGTAATCGTTCCAGCGAAGAAGCTACAGGATTACCTATGATGTAATGCCATGACTGGGTCTTCCATTATTTTATTTACCTGGAATACCAACACGTATAATGGAAAGTGCCATAGTTCCGTCATGTACATTTATTTCTTCAGTGTCAATGTGTCTGTATGGTTGTATTATGATCTTGTAACAGCACTTAAATACATTTTAATTCATATGGTGCAAATACAATAAGAACAACGAGAAAGAAACAAATATTGCCATAACTGACATTGATTGAAACATTATTCATATTTTGCAATTTATAGTTTCAGGGAAAAGACGTCACATATGGAATTTGCATTTGAAAATATTTTCCTAATCTCATTACTATTTTTTAGAAATCAATCTCTGCAACCCTGATCCTTGTGTGAATGGTGCCACATGCTCCAACTTCAGGACATCTTATAACTGTACCTGTGTGATGGGCTTTGTAGGGGAAAACTGTCAAGGTAATTCAAGAAGCATATTAATTATATATTCATTTTGTATTTGTTTTTTAGAAAATGCACTTTGCATCATGAATAATGCTAAATCTTTATGCAGAGGAGTATATGAACAAATATTACTCCACTGTAAGTGTTATTGAGGGACACTGTTTGAAAACTAAGAAGGTCAATGATATCTGGATGGTAGAACATACATGATTAGTGCTGTGTACATTTTTGTTCCAGTAGGGTCAGCAACTGAATTTGTTGTTCCTTTTTGTGGATCCACATACGTATGTGCCATTAGATATACAGTATCAAAAATGAAATATATATCATAACCCTCACAATATTCATGATTTTTCCTTACACACCATCAAACATTACCCCTCATTGTTAATGTCCTTATGATCCCTTTTTTCGATATTCGTACAGACTACGCTGGTTGTGACAGTGATCCTTGTCAGAATGGAGCAACCTGTATGAACTCCAATTCTTCTTACACATGCGTTTGTCCGGAAGGATTCTCTGGAGTATTGTGTCAAGGTATGAAGCTGTTTTGATTTGAAGAATTGCTGAATGTAAAATATTCAGATTACATTTAGTTGATGCCTGCTACGTGCATGTGTCCAATGTATATTTGAAGAAATGTTACTGTTGTAGAAGAGAATTTTTAATTATATATAGTATAATGCATGCTATATTTGCAGTTTCCATTTGAGTGCACGTAAATGTTCATCTCCATATCATCTGATTACTTATTACATGTGTTGTCATGCAATGATTAGAGTGGCTACATTGTCTGAAATGATTAGATCTAAAAGGTATATGTATGAACATTTCCACAATTTTTCTTGTGCTCAATGACTTAATGGTTCACTCTTCTCTAATCAATGTTTGTTGATGCAGACTATGTTGGCTGTGACAGCAACCCATGCATGAATGGAGCCACATGCACACAACAACTCAACAACACTTACACATGTGACTGTCCTCCTGGATACCAAGGAATCCTTTGTGAAACAGGTGAGACAATATATTGATTTCTTCTTCGAGTTTAGCCTATTGCTAGACAATTAAGCTAAAATATATATATATAAATGGAAGTGTAATTCTTGTGTAAATTCTAATTTGTTGCTCTTCTCTTTATCATGCAAGCCCCCCAAAATGTACTATTCAAGATTGCTTAGATCTATAATCATTGCAAGTAAGACGAATTATGTGAGTTGGGAGAATAGTTACAACATGTATTATTTATTACAAGATTACCCTATAAATATGACTATTGTAAGATTTTAATGACAGGTCTTCCTCACCTCTAACATTGTTTACTCAACATTGCTTAAAGTGCATGTTTTAGCTATAAAACAAAATGATATTGTGAAATAATTTATACCTGATTTAATACATTATTCCTCTTCTTTTGTTTCCAGAAATCGACCTATGTGACCCAGATCCCTGCCAGAATGGAGCAAACTGTACCAATTTTAGGACCGATTACACCTGTGATTGCCCCATGGGCTTCACTGGAATGGACTGTGAAAGTGAGTCATGTGTCTAATATTGAAAAGTAATTGATCTATAACTTTGATTTATTCAACCCATTTCTATTTTATAACGTTATTATTATTTATCCTTTTCCAAATAATTATAACATAAAATGCTGTAAAACAGCATAAAAGGGGTAGGCATATTCATTTCTTTTCGATTGATAAAACAGAATTGTCACATTTAAAGCAATGACCAATACAGATTACAACACATACCAACTGTACCTAAGGCTAATGTATGGTATCATTGTTTTATGAAGAACATGACCTATTATGTTCAAATGTCATTGTTTCAATGAAAGGTTATAAATATACATTTCGTATCCCCTTACTTTAATTCAATATAGCATACTCTGGATGTGCAAGCGACCCCTGTCAGAATGGAGCAACGTGCAGTCAGAATATAGACAACACATACGCATGTTCATGCCCTCTAGGGTTTGTTGGAGTTTTATGTGAAACTGGTGAGTGGTCAGCATGTGTTTTACAAGATGTGCTATAATATTTCATACAAAGTAGATGATGTACATGTATATTTTCTGATATATAGTACTAGCTGAATGTCTTTATTTGATTTTATATCAATAGAATATCAATATGAAATGTTGACATACATGTCTATGTAGGGTTCATTAATAGTTAACGATGATATTGCTGTAAAAAAATAACCCCCAATACATGCAACTGAGGTCTACATCAAGTCCATCCAAAATGTTCCCATTGCTTTTTTCCAAAGAGCTTGATGGTTGTGATCCGAACGCTTGTGAGAATGGAGCTACTTGTACCAACATCTTTGGAGACTACAACTGTACCTGTGCACCAGGATGGAAGGGAATCAACTGCTCAGAAGGTAAATATTTGGCACTATCATTTTTCATTTTAAGTTTACTTCATTTATAGATGGCATCAGCAGAATTCATGGGATGTTATTTCAAATAAACTCATAGGAGAACCTGTAGGCACATAACTTTGTATGACCAACTTTATACCAGTATGAATAGTAATAGAGATTAATATATATTTTGCAGTAACTATTCAAGTCGTACTATCCATAAAAAATACCAATTGACCAAAGTGTTATCCTATTTTGCTGTCATGGAAAGTAGTTTGCTTTAGACTCTTGTATCTAGAATTGTGAATGAATAGATAATAGCCTCATATTCCAGTCTCAATTTTTGTATCCTTTTTTTTCAAGGAAACTTCTCACTTAGAGGTATATCTTACCAAAAACTTGTATTCACGATGCTTCTAATTCTAACATCATGTCCATTCTTTTGCAGAATTCAATGCATGTGGCAGTGACCCATGTCAGAATGGAGCTAATTGTACTAACGTCCTCAACTCCTACACATGCTCATGTCCACCAGGATACTTTGGAATGGACTGTGAAAATGGTTGGTTTTGTTCACTTAACCACTCGTAACAACATGTCAATAGCTTGCTTAAGTTTGAAATCGTTGGTGTGGAATGCATGAACTTGACATATACATGCACACCTCTGACATATCTCACCATACTAGAAAATGCACAAGCACAATGTTTGAAATCATAAGCAATAATCAGTTTTGCTCTCCGAAAACATTGTTTAAGAAATACCGTTGCTTTCACCTAGAATGTATACTCTGTTCGTTTACAGCTGAATTTACAGGCCCTTATTCGTCCATATATTAACCTTATACAAAGAATGCGAACCCGTATGAGAACTGTTAAGCCCTTGTGTTTTCATGTGTATATATTCTCTTCACTACAGTACAAAATGCATGTGATAGCAGTGGATGTCTTAATGGTGCTACTTGCAATGATTTCATCACATTCTACACCTGCACATGCCCAATAGACTATACTGGAGAGAATTGTGAGACAGGTAAAGATTGCAAACTCACTCTGAACTATTCCTGCCCCTCCTTTGAATCCAATGTGGAAGTTTTATTGCCCATGTATGATAGGCGGATGACTGAAGCCTGTGTTGTGTGTTAATGTGCCCCTCAGCTGTTTCATAGACGCAGGCTATTTTAAAACGCTCCGTCCCTTTATTAGGACGTTAAATGGAGGCCCGTGTAGAGGAGAGTCACCACCTTTGCATGTTAAGAACCCCCTGCACTATTCGTATAAGAGTAGGGGGAAACCCTGGTGTAGTAGTCCACCTGCACACCCCCATTCGGGCACAGGTGATGCCAAATACTTAATAATAATAATATAAAATACGATCATCGGTACTTGTTTTATTTTCTTGAAATGTGTGTAGGGCATTGTATTGGTAGTTTAAAATCAGTCAAAAGGTTTTACTGAATATGTAAAGATCACTGTTTTAATAAATTAAATAGAGAAAGGATAATCTGAGTAACTCTGTTGATTACTGTTTTTGAAATTTATTGTTTAAAACACTGCATGAATTCTAAAGAAAAATGAATATTATATACAGGCCAACAATTGTAGCTAGTATGTATGATTGATTTACCCTTGTTCTTCTTTTACTACTTAGAACTAAATGCTTGTGATCCAGACCCATGTCAGAATGGAGCATCCTGCAACAATTTCTTTACTTCTTACAACTGTACCTGTCCTCCTGGGTATGACGGCACCGACTGTGAGATAGGTAAGCATCTTAGTTACAGAGTTGAATTAATTTGATATGTTCCTCTTTTAGTTTAGTGCATTGTCAGTTTTATTCTGCTAGAACAGTTCAGAAATGACAATCCTACTTGAGTAGTACATGACAAGTAATTCTATTGATAGTATAATAATGCACAAATGAAATGTATATCTTATCATGAAAGATCTCTTCTGATAGAGTTTGTTTTCATCTGAAACCAGTAAGGTCTTAGGTTACCATTATAAACATGTAAGTACATGGAGGTTTACATGTATATACCGAGTATGCATTGAGAAGAGCTCTCTGTCCATGACTTGCAAGTAAGGAGACAACTTAGAAAATTGCCAATGCTTATTTTACTTCAGATGTAGATGCATGTGACCCTGATCTGTGTATGAATGGAGCAACTTGTGTGAATAACATCAGCAACTACACCTGTATCTGCCCTCCAGGATGGACAGGAGTCAACTGTGAAACAAGTACGATCCCTCCTCCGATATCTTACTCTTTTTTTTCATCTTGCAGTGTTTCTTGAAGTAGTGTAAATTCAGCTAAACTTTGTATGGTACACTTACATATAGCTTTTTATTAAGTTGTTTATGAGGGAAAGATTTGAGATTGGGATTATTTTAAGGTAATGTGTGACAGTATGTTCCCATTCTCACATTGATATTACAATCACATAAATGTCATTAATTAGGAGCAATGGGAAAGCTCTAATATGTGTTTTACTAGGATCTAGATCAAAAAGGAAACGCTCTTTTGTTATTATATTTGGAAGTAATGTATCAATAGTTATTCAATTGTTTTTTCTTCTTCCTGGAATAGGATTGTTTGCATGTGAGTCGGACCCCTGTCTGAACGGAGCTACCTGTAATGAATTCAACTCATTCTATGTGTGTACTTGCCCACCCGGGTATACAGGCAACAACTGTGAAATAGGTATTGAAACATTCACTTATCTCTGTTCTAATTGTTTTACAAAATTTTGAAAGCAGATTTCTTTCAAAGGGGACAGGAGAAGCAAGACACTTCAGAACATGAAGTCCTTTGAGCCTAGGTTCTATTTATATTTCTAATGCAGCATGTGTATAATCCCATGGCATATGTACATTAATTACTTGTTTGGAGCAGTTCAATTAAACGTTTTGGTTATTTTCCTTACTTCCAAGTCTTGAAAAATAATATTAAGTTATGTTATTTGGGATGGTATCTTTGATTAAGTGGATATTACGATGCCCTATCTTGTCATGTGTTTGATCTAAAATATTTAACCATATTTAAATTTTCTTTCACAGAAATCAACCCCTGTAACTCCAGTCCATGTGAGAATGGTGCAACTTGTAACAACATGATAACCAGCTACACCTGTGACTGTGCTGTTGGTTATGAGGGAGTCCACTGCGAGTCAGGTATGAAATTGATGGGGTTTCTAATAAGGTACTCTGTAACATCTACTAAAACCTTGCTCTTTTAGTTTGGCATTACTCCTGGATACATGTAAATTAGAGTACATCACAGAAGCTTTTAAATAAGATGGTATTCATAGAAATTTTAGTTGTGTACTTTTGAAGATATTGAATATACAATCCTTCGTGCATCAAAATTAAAATTGTAGTTTTGTATTTGTAATAGATATCAAATCTGCATTATTAATGGCGACTTATTTTTGGTACATTAAAAGTAATATGTGTTTCTCTATCTCAATCCCATGTCTTTATCCTACTCTCGCCCTCCTACAGTAACGGACAACTGTTTAAGTGATCCATGTCAAAATGGTGCCCTCTGTTTGAATCAAGTTGGATTTTTCATCTGTGTCTGTCAACCAGGATATGAAGGCACTCTGTGTGAGACAGGTAAAGATTTAAATCACACACTGTTAACTTACCGTACCAAAAGTAAAAGTTTCTGCATACATGTGCATACATATACATGTACATGTACATGTATATGCAGTGACATTGACGCATTCTTTCATCCTGTATCAGTGAATTAATCCAATAAAATGTTGTATTCTCCTTTGTATGTAATGCTGTAATACCTTGTCTTTGATATCATTGGAACATAAATTTTCTGTTATTATATACACCATGGTGTGATTTCTCTTTGCAATCACAGAACAAGATGTTTGTGTGTCAGACCCATGCCTGAATGGCGCTACATGCAACAACTTCAGGACTTCATATAATTGCACTTGCCCCGAAGGATATGAAGGAACAAACTGTGAAACAGGTGAGTCCATATTTAACTACAGCCACTGAATATTTTCATTCACAAAAAGATGTACAACTGAAATGAAATATATCTCTTGATTATTTAAATCCCTGGCAGGTATAAAACCAGTTTGATTCTTTGATTAATGAATAATCATGATAACAAAATTGATATGGTATATGATACATGTTCTTGCATGCTATCGTCAAACTTACTGTTCACATTGTTCATATCAGAGAACACTTAAGTAGTATATATAGGCATAAGTGTAGCCACAGTACATAGTCAACAACACAATCGTTTGTCAGAAATCACACTCTATATTATTAAATATCATGATTCTTTCAGATATCAATGAGTGTTCCAGTGATCCATGTTTGAATGGTGGTAGCTGTACAGACTTAGTCAATGGATACAGTTGTCAGTGTGCCCCTGGATATACTGGATCAAACTGTGAAATAAGTAAGTCTTAAAAATCTTACTATTTTGATTGATTAACCTTTTTTTATGTGTAGGCTTTTATAAATTGCGTTTTAAATTTCAGTCTCAGCAATAAAAAGGGATAACCCAATAAGCAAGACTTAGATGTTTATGATGCCTTTCATTTTGAGCTTTATTCTTTAGCAATATTGGTTGTAACTTATATCTATTTCTCTTTAATATTGTTTAAACTATAGTGATATACAGTTATGAATATATTGTTGTCAATTAACAGCCGTCTTTACATTAGCAAGATTTGTATTTTCTGTTTTGAGAACTGCAGTTCATGGAGAAGAAAAAAAAAATCATAAAATGTGTTTCTGTTAAAATCTGAAAGTAAGAGCATGCAGTGATTATGTGTGTCAATTTATCATTTTAATTTTGCTAGATATCAATGAGTGTGATAGCGATCCTTGTCTGAACGGAGGTACGTGTATGGATGATGTCAATGGTTATACTTGTATCTGTGCACTAGGATATACAGGATCTAACTGTGAGACTGGTAAGATATGGTCTTTTATCAACACATATGTAGTAGATTTATAGTAAACCCATCTCTTTGCATCTACCAATAGGCCATTTTTGTAAGGCATTCATATTTGTACATGTTTGAATATTGACAAAGTATAACATATATTTGTAACAACTTAAGTAATTTGATTATACTTAGTCAATGTAGCCTCATACCACCTGAAAGCCAATCAGTATCATTTAATCGTTTTTCTTTCCTAAATGGGAATGACGGTGTAAAAAAAAAAATTTGATTAAAAATTATATTAATAGACATCCCTCAGATTGCCCCGTGATCACTGTTTACTTGTAATGTTCACTTAATGATGCGAAAGGGTGTCCTTCATGTTTGCTTGTACAACACCTTCTCCTGCAACAAATACAGATTGGAGGAATCCTCTCTAGAGCATACATATTTTGTATTACTTTACACATTTTCTCATGTCTTCTCTTTGGGTTATTTCCAGATATTGATGAGTGTGCAAACAATCCTTGTTTGAATGGAGCCACGTGTATAGACATGGTCAATGGCTTCATGTGTAACTGTGTACCAGGCTTTGAAGGTACATTCTGTGAGAGAGGTATGTCAAAACGGTCCATGTTGACTTTCCATTCATTTCTTTTTTGTCTGATGAAAAACTCTGTTATGTCTATGGCCTTTTAAAAACAGATTGTGCTTCAGGCAAATGCTTGGAATTTTTTTCATTGTCTTTTGTCACATTCTTTCTGACATATTCCAGTTTCATGTATTTAGAGCATAGAATGATATCAGTAATGATAAGTATTTCTATAACACACTCTCTGATGTAGTATCACTCAAGGCGCTACATTATAATTGTTCCTTAAGGAGTAACTGTTAGTCTCTTGAGAATGATGTATACTTTTTAATTGCAATTTGATCAAAATATGTTTCAATGACTTTCTTTATTTCCTTTTTTTTAATGACCAGATATCAATGAATGTGCATCGAACCCATGTGAGAATGGTGCCATGTGCCAGAATCTTATCAATCAGTTCTTTTGTGTGTGTCCCAACGGATTCACTGGACTGAGATGTGAGGAAGGTAAGCTTGGTGTTCCTTGATTTTAGGAACTTTTTACGCCTCAAATAATACAGTTGTGGATAAGAAGTTAAATCAGGAGTAACTTGAATTATTTGGAAATTGGTCACAATTTATACATGTTTTTATTATGGTTTATTTGATATACAACATTAACAGCCACACACACCTTTTTGTGTAAATGCTCTTAAAAAGAGCACTGTTTCATTGTCAAAACATTAAAATAAACATGCCTATCATAACAATATATGAGAATTGCCAGCATGCAATACCCTACTTTTTCGGCCATTTCTATACAGAAAACGATTGTATCCAGTCCGTCGACATTCCCGAGAATGGTCAGTATGAGATATTCTCTCCAAACTACCCCAATGAATACAACACCCGTCGCTTCTGTCGCTGGCTGATCAGGATCCCTGGGACTCGTCGGATGCGCCTGATCTTCACAGACTTCAGTACCCGTGAGGGATTGGACTTCCTTGAGGCCGGAAACGGACAGGACCCCAATGACCGAGATTCTGTGGTGGTACGTGCCTCAGGAAGCACAATCCCATCCAACTTTGACTCCACGTCAAATGGTTTGTGGGTTGTATTCACTTCAGGAGAAGAGACGGGTGATTTCACAGCCAGGGGCTTCTCTATCAGGATCATGGATGAAGCATTATCATGTAAGTACAACTTGTCAAGGGATCGAATTATTTCCTCAATGGTCAACATATTAGGATCTCTATATGTGGGATAGGGTGTTTGCTTGGTCTCCATGATGATGCATGTTTTTCAGTGACACGTGAAACAAAGGAAGATAGAGAAGAAAGAAAAGAATGTAAGAAGATACATACACTTTGTGAATACACCTCTAATTTAGTCATTGCGATGTATGTTCAAGGATCAAAGAAAATCAGTGACCTCCCTCTCCCCCTGCCGAGTCTAGACACCTACTATAGCACTGCTCTTGAGATTAAATTGAATTAGTTGAATGCTGCAGTAGGAGCAAAATTTAATAACTTCCTGTTGTCAATTCAAAATGGTACATGCTTTGGCAAATTCTATGAACTTTTGTTTTGCTACAATCTCATTGAAAAATAGCTACCTGTAACTCATGACTTGTTTTCTTCTTCTTCTTCCTTTTAGACAACTGTAATGGTTTCCCCTGTCTCCATGGCTCAGACTGTATCCAGACTGGCAATGGCATCAATGATTTCATGTGCTATTGTGTAGCTGGGTGGTATGGAACCCTATGTGAGAATGAGATCCCTGTTGGTAAGTGCATTTCTCTTGCACTTCCCGTCCCACTTGCCTAGCATTCAGCTATTGTTAGTTATAATTTACCCTTATTTATTCTACGTTTGTCACATTTAATGAATTTTTTTTTTTAATCATATTAAATCTATACATGTTGAAGTAAACAATTAATGTAATAAATTAAGTGCAATTTTCTAAACTTAAAAACTGGGAAATATTAATCTTTTTACATGATTCAATATGGTCACACTCTGATGACTGATGCAATGTCAGAGAAGTAAATGAAGAGATTGGAAAGTTTTTGAATGCTTTCTAGTGCTTTCATATGCTTTCATATTTATTGCAATTTTTCTCTTTACTTTGCCATTTTTGCACCTCTTTTTTCTGTCATTTCTACCCAAAAATAACTAGTGCTGAATCTGTAAATATTGGAATACATATACCATATCATTGCATAAATAAAATTGCCTAAGTAGTTTTTATACTTAAGAGAAGGAGAAGAAAAGTATTCTATTTTGTTTCTGTTTACCTTGATTTAGGCACTTCATATTTTGATTACAGTTCAAGATTGGAAATGGACATAATGCCTTAAATACTTGTTGGCTCTCTTAGAAAAAAACCTGATTTAGGGATCAGGCCTCAATTTGGTAACAAATTACTATGGCAATTACCTTATCCACCATATGATATAGAAGTGCTATTTGTGTTAAATGACATTTATGAACCTACCTTCCCATCATGATTCAGGTGCGAATCCATGTGATTATGATCAGTGTGAGAATGGCGCCACCTGTGAGGCAAGTGGGACCAGCTATCTATGTAACTGTGCAGCAGGCTTCCAAGGCAGATACTGTGAAGAGGGTAAGTATTCTTTGATACAGTTAACAACTAAATTCTACATACCCCCACCAAGTTTTGTAATTTGTAAAGTATGTGAAAAATTATTTTGCCCTGATTTATGTTTCTTGAGAATGTGATATTTAAAAGCTTACAACTAAAAGTATTCAACAAAGGCCCTTATTCAACCAGTCCACCTTTCATTCTTGAGTTATTAAAAACACAAAAAACACAATTTACAAGGGGTATGAATAATTTAGTTGTAAACTGTATATAGTTCCTTTGATCATACAAGGTGTATCTCTGCAATCATGTGTAGTGTACAAGTGTATCTCATGTTAATGAACTTGCAGACGGTGTGTCAATTAGAGAGCCATGGCCAAATTCAACTAACACTTAACAGAAAACTATGTTAGCTAGTATATGTATAAACAGTTTTTTTGTTTGTATTCGAGTCTGAATCCATAGACATCAAGCAAAAGTGCACAAATATTTGAAAATGTTTGCAAAATTGGAGAGCATACCTGTGTGTATAGATGACACAGGTTTGTATTACATGTACATGTATATTTTTATTTTTTCATTCAATTTAACTAGATTTTTCTCCCTTTTATCTAAAGAAGAATGGGAGCAACATAACTTTTTTCATACTGTCATCAAAACCAATCCTATGAATTCATCTTAAATAGAAAAGTGAAGTATATATATTATTTTCTTTCCCCTTTGTCTTGGTATGCTTGCTACCAATTCAATCCTGATACAAACAATGATCATAACTGATGATCATGTTAACCTGTGTCATTTCAGTGATGCCTGATGCCTGTGCCACCGCCCCATGTCAGAATGGAGCTTTATGTGTCAGCCTAGGTAGCCAGTACACATGTCAATGTAACCCAGGATATACAGGAACTTACTGTGAAATAAGTAAGGAATATATCACTCCTTCTCCTTTTCCACCATTTTTATGTCCCTGTTTCCTTTTACCCCCCCCCCCTTTTTTTTTCCTCTCTCACTTTCTATCTCCCTTCTATCCACATTTCCCCCTCCTTAACTACATGTAGCTCTGTTTTGTATATTTCATATGATTTAAATGCAATACATATGCAATTCATACATGTAGAATCTACATCATTAATGCAGGTATGAAGATTTTCTATCTTTTTAATCATATCAAGAAGTTTCCCTTATATCTACTACAAAGAAGAGTGCTGTAAAGGGATCAAATTTACATCTGTGTTTCTAAATTCTTGTTTCCTAAAATAAATTTGATACTTAAATTTCATGAGAAAACAATATATGTGAACAATTTACGTGAACTGTTTGTAAATGCTGCTGCATATTGGTATTTGTAAGATTTTGCTTTCGTAATAGATTTTCAATGCATCATTGTAATCCATGCTACTACATGTAATCTTACAATTAACCCTGCTCATATTTTTTGCCAGATATCCAAGAGTGCACCAGCAACCCTTGTTTGAATGGAGGCCAGTGTATTGATGACATTAATGGATACATCTGTGTCTGTGTTAATGGCTTTACCGGTGTTCACTGTCAATTAGGTAAAACCTGCCAGCTTATTTGTTTTTAGTTCCCAAGTGAAAACAAAAGTGTTATGGTCATTAATGAGTGATTCTGCATATCAATTGATGTTGCTGTTATTACATGTCTTCATTATGTAATGCTTCTGTAAAATTCTCCGTATTGATATAGTATGTATTTATGTCGTATATATGTTTGGTTTTATACATGTTCATATGAATTGCAGTCACAATTTCTATATGTCTATTATATCATTGGATTTGATTTAGGTCTGTAGACCATTCTTAGGTATACTCATTTATTAAATATGATAAGACCAAATTCAAATCTACTGCTGAAATAAGACAGCAATATACAGGACAGCTTTAACCTCATATGAATAGAATATGCTTTGCTTCTGGAGACCACTCTAATGTACAAACATTCATCAAACGTGATATGACAGAAACAAATAATCATTGCTTACAGTTTAATCGTAGTTAAAATAAGAACTCAATTTCTGAAAGTACTAAATACATGTATTTCTTTAATAGTACCATGTCCCTTATTCCGGTCAGATGTGTGTATGATATCATAAGAGAGCAGTACACCCATGTATAGTGCAAAGTCCTGTTTTTATAAGTATTTCTGCAGTGATGTAGTACTTTCAGAACTTATTTCATTTTCCTTTGTCCTCATTACAGCACCACCTGATCCATGCGCAGAGAATCTTTGCTTCAATGGAGCTACCTGTATACAAGATGGCTTCACTTCATATAACTGTATATGCATGGAAGGATTCTTTGGAGAACTCTGCCAATTCGGTAAGCATTTTACACAGAATTAGTAACCTTGAGTTGCTGAAAATGGATCTCAATGTAATAGTACATGTGTCATGGTTGAGTGGTTAGAACACCAGTGCAGCACTAGTTTCCTTTGGCAAGGCATTAATCTACATTTGCTACTCTCCGCCCTGGTGTTAGATTGGTACTAGTAGGAGGAGATTCCTTGAAGGATGTGAGCGCCGAAATCGGTAACCTAGCAGAGTCAGGGTAATATCGGAGCACTATGAGCACCTTGCATGATGGATATGTGCACTATAACATATCCAATATTATTAGTAGTAATACTTTGACATTAAAAAAAAAACCATCTATGCATTTGAGTACTTTTGTATACATTTTGTATTACTCCTGGATAAGTATCTATGGGGACAATCAACTCCCCTCCCTCCATAAAACTAATCCCCTTCACACCTAACCCCCTGGTAAATTAATGCTAGACAATACATCCCAGATAACTAAACCCTGGTCAACTATCTACGAAGACCACTGTCCCTATTGCGATTACCTCTCTCCTCCCCCTGGAGGTAATTTTCTCTCAAATGATTTTCCTAGTGACTTCTACCTCTACTTATGAAGGGGTGGTTGCCCACAGGTAATTCTAGAGAATAGTTAATCTAGAAGCAGTAATTTTATTTTGAAATCAATAAAGAGTCCAATCACTACAGTATAAATCCATTGAGTATACAAGGGGTGTTGTGGTCTAATGGATATGTCACCGGTCTTTGGATCACAGGGTTCAATGTTCGAGTCCCACCGTGGCACTAATGTCCTTTGGCAAGACATTGATCTACATTTGCCACTCTACACCAAGGTGAAGTAAATCGGTACCTGGTAGGAAGAAATTCCTTGAATACTTTAGTGCCTTATCATATGGTGGCTCAGCTACAGCCAGGATGATAATCTGATACTTTTCTGATACTTTGTATTAAGCGCAGTAAAGTTTGATGTAGCTGTGCTATATAAATGGACATATTATTATATTTTTACAAGTAACCTGCCACTTAGAAATATAATGCTATTTTTTGTTCCTTTATGCACCTGTCCAGGGAGTGCATGTTCTAGTGACCCCTGTCTGAATGGAGCAACCTGTGTCGATGTGAGCAACTTTGAATATGACTGCTTCTGTCCACCAGGCTATACTGGTTCAAGATGTGAAGAAGGTAAAGCATGCGATCACTTTGAATCTTTTAGCCTCTTCCTTTCGCTATTAGTGATGAACTTTTGTGTATGGTCAGTTTAATCAAACATTTTCCAGATTTCCTGGGCTAATATTTACATTTACTTCTCTGATGTGGCGCATGGCACCATATTTTTTGTAGCATTTCATTATGCTGTGATGAAAGTCTGAAATGTCATTATTTTTTATATTTAGAGGGAAAAAGAAGTGGAAACACAATGATAATTCACTATGAATTAATTTCATACAAGTATTGCGCAAAATGGGTAAGGATTGAATGAAAATACTCTTTTTAAATGAAACACTGTAAAGCCCTTTTTCTGTATCGTATCAACATTAACCAAAAGAAAGTCATTTCAAATTATTCTTTGCATATTCTTTTATTTTATAGAAATTGAAGTCAATCCTTGTGACGCCAGGCCTTGCAAGTTTGGAACATGCCTGAACATCGGAGAAGGAGATTATCGTTGCCAATGTAATCCTGGTTGGACTGGCACGAATTGCAACTTAGGTAAGCTAAAATGCCTTTTAGACAACATGAAAATGGAGAACTTTTACATATTTGGATTAAGATCTATCTTTTGTTGTTCAAATACTCGTAATTACATCACTGAATGCAGTGAATGACCATTTGATTAAAAATAACACGCAAGTATATCTAAGACTAATATTACATTGAAAGTACTGTTTTTTGTCCCTACATACAGTATGCCACATAAACAGGTTGAAATGATTGCAACTTTTGAGATTTATATGAATATATTACTTTTGTTCTAGAGGGTCTGCTGTTAAATATTCATGCCATTAAACCCGACTGAAAATGCAAAAAAGCAGAATCTATAGAAATCATGATTTTACTTCATACAAATCTGTGAGTATATTCTGCTATTACAGATTTATAGTTCAAAACAAACCCATTAGAATTTTTACTTTGTTTGCTTTGTATTCCATAGACATTAATGAGTGTGGAGAGAGCCCATGTAAGAATGAAGGTTCATGCTTTAACACACTTGGAAGCTACAGATGTTACTGTTCCAATGGATACTCCGGTACAAATTGTGACAGAGGTAAGCCTATTTCTGGATATACTTCACAATTGCATGTTATTTATGCCAAAATAAAGATTCATGAAAATGAGGTTAGGGGATTACAGGCACTAAAGGTAGGAGATTTTTTTATTTGATGGAAGATGGCCATCAAACTCAAACTGACTGCCCAGGTGTTCAAAAATACATATTTTTTCCATGTCATAATTTTGTGGGTTGATGTGGCTACCAGCAAGTAAATGCACTTATGAGATGGGGGGGCACCAGGTTGATCACATTTTAGGTTTTAGGATTTCCTGAAAAGGTATACTTTCTTCTATTCTAATTTCAAATTTTGAAGCACCAAATAATCTAGAAGTAGGATTTTTTGCAGTGTTTTGTAGGCCTATGTTTGTCTGATTTTAAATTTTTTAGTAGTTCTAATTATTTTGGAGAGCCTGGCTTCTTGTCTAATTTCAATCTCCCATAACTATAAATCAGAGTAAGTTTTTGTATTGCTACCTAGACAAAATAAGGAAAAGGGTGTGTATAATTGGTGTGCCAACTTTAGGACAATCTGGTAATCCCTTTACAGGAATGTATATAGAGATCTACCGTATTCTTCCTTTGGTCACCTTGCACAATACCTTGGGGAGTCAGAGTGCTTAATGTGACTACAGGCTTTAAAACTCCTTTTCTTTCTAAAGTAACTTTCTTTGTGACCGGGCATTCTCCTCCTTTTTTTAATGGATGCAGAATCTACGCTATGCTGTTTCTCTTTTTGAATTTTGAATTTGAATTTGAATTTATTAACAACAACACATTTCAATAATGACAGTATATGAACAATCATACAATGAGAAGAATAATGATACATGAATACATAACAGAAGAGTAATGTTGATTGAACAGTAATAGTCTTAAAACTATATTTAAATATGTGTATTACTAATATTTAGGTGAAGTTGTGAACTAGAAGTCCTAGTTGAGCCTAGTTCCATTCTTTGGCAATATTTTTAAAAAAATATATGCATGCAACCGTTATCTGTTGTACCATCTGTGTTTTCTGTAATTTTGATCAAGAAAAGTTGAATAATGCATAAATCGTACTAAGTTATCGTTCAACAAAATTTTCTCATGCAATTTGGTAATCAGTGGTCCCATTGGAAATGATTATGAATTATACTAGAAGTAAATGGTACCCTTCCACCCCACCCCCTCCTCCCCCATGTTTAAACCTATCCCCTCTTCCCAACTGTCACTAAATTGAATCTTATATTTGATAAATTAACCCGTTGATTATCATAGGTTTTGAAAGGCTAGCGGATGTGGAAGATTGTGATGATAAAGGTATATACCCTATTGGGATTCCTTTAATAATATTGATATAATATTGGGTGGCTTTGAGTGTGATACAAGAATATATTGCTCTATTCTTGTACATGTATCACACGAAAACAAAGCCATACAATATTATTAGTATTATCTATATCAGGCTGACTAGCGAAATAATCAAGCAATGTTGTATATCGACAGTTGAAGTTCCCGGATGACAGAGCAATACGAAAACAATATCGATCTGTCATCCGGGTACTGCGCTAAAGATATTAAATACACTGATTTATTGTACCGCTTGGAAGCCTTATATAGATAACAATCTTCTTAATTGCGTGAAGAAGGGGGTGCATTAATTCCAAACCAAGCATTATTACATTGTATACCCAGTATCCTTTACAATGTTTATCATTATATTTTTAATGTCAAATTAATTCAGATGTAGGTGAAAACTAGCAGCCTTTCCTCTTTTAATATAAATGACATTACTAAGTGCATTTAACACATTTGCAAGTTTGATACATGATGGAATTAAAGACTTATACTCCATGACTCTACTAAAAACAGGAATATACTGATGTTACATTGGGCATATAACAACACGTCAAGGAATCTCATTTAACTCAGGCCTATGTTTATCACTTAAGTTTACCATGTCGCAAGGAAAAAAATATATGTTAATGCAGAAATTAGGTCCATGTAACTAATTTCAGGCAAAATTGTTTAACCAACCATATTGTAATAATCGAGTGTCTAAATGTTATCTACTCATAAAAGTAAAAATATTCTCATGTGTGGAATAAAATGGGTGTGTTAACAAACTTGTTCCACAATGAAGTTCTTGCCCAGCAGAACTGGCTTCATCAGAAATGGATCTTTTTTTTCCTCCAAACTATAAGACCATGTATGGCTTTCCAGTTCTTACAACTTAAATTTCTAGCATTTATCCATTAGCCATATAAATTGGTAAATTTGGTACATATAACTAACATAGAGTTGATTTGCAGACAAATGGAGGCACGGTTCTACTAAAGAAATTCATTTTTTTTAAAATAAATATTTTCATTGCGAATAATTGAGGGATGCAAAATATTTATTCTTTGTTGATGACCATAATGATTGTGTATATTGGAGCCCAAGACTATAGTGTGTAAACTGAATTCTTTCAAAACATAAACTTCAACATTAAACAAAGTATATATTTTTGGGTGATATATTGACAGATGCCTAGTAAAGATGTAACTTAATATTTTCAAAACACAAACTTCAACATTATACAAAGTATATATGTTTTGGTGATATATCGACAGATGCCTAGTAAAGATGTAACTTAATATTTTCAAAACACAAACTTCAACATTAAACAAAGTATATATGTTTCGGTGAAGTATTGACAGATGCCTAGTCATGTGATGTGTGGTTATGTTCTTGTCATAACAAAATTCCATCAGGGCATTACATTTTGTTTTATATACGGGGTGTCTAAAAAATAAACTACAACAATATTTTGGCTTGGAATATCTTTTAAAGTGTTCAACCATTCTCAGTATAATTTCGTAGGAAATCTGTTAGTATTATCTCTTAAATTTCAATTGAATTTCAGAAGGATACAAGTTAAAACTACAAAGTTATGAACATTTTGGTAAAAAGTTATAATTATGCCTCCGCTACAAAGGTCAGTGGGGGGTAGTGAGCACAATTTTTTTGTTTTGGCACCCGAATTTTTTTTTTCTATACGGGAAGGGTCATTTTTTTCCACCGCCCCCTTGAGCGCCAGGGGAGGGGGCCCATCTTCTTTTTAAAAAAAGGGTGTTTTTACCTGTTTTGGGGGCTTCTGGATCCGCCACTGATGTATCTTGCAGAGCCAATGAACTGATTAGATTTTAGGGTCATGAGGTCAAAGGTCATGGGGCTCATTGTGTATGCATATAAATAGCTTGTGAACGCATTATAATTAGAACCGACAGATGGATTACTATCAATCTCAGGACAGGAATATCTTGCAGAGCCATGTATATGAAAAATAGCTTGTAATCACGATATTCTGAGAACCCATTAATGGATTACTATCAAACTTGAATATTAAAAATGGCTTCCGGTTTTGGTTTGTAAAACGCTCTATGGCGGAGGCATCATTTTCGACTGCGCGCAGTCGAAGTTCCATCTAGTTTTTTGTATGTTACAAAAAGAGCACGGTGAATAATATCAGGGCAGAATCAGCGTATAACTTTCGCTTCTGCATTACGCAACAAACCTTCTATTGAAGTCATTGTAACTCATAATTTCTGGGTAACAACACCACTTTCAAATTCTAGATTGATAAATCATTTGGAAAATGTTAAGAATACATGTTCAAAACATATTTTTGAACAAGAAGCAAATGAAATTATTCCAAGAAGTTTTTGAAGTAAATTATGAGTTACTTCTCCTTCTCATTTATACTTCCATCATTATGAGGAGCAATATACTGTAGGAAGCACAATTTTAAAAGAATTTAAAATGGCTGAGTGCTTGTTATTATGTTGCCTTTCAGTTCTCATTACATTTCTTTCAGAAAACCGTATAAGTGTTTTACAAATGTAGATATCTTCATAATTCCAATAAAGCAAACTTTTCTTTTACAATTCTTTTCTCTACAGCACCTTCGAGTTCTAAGTTTGCAGATACTGGCAACCCGACACGGGAGCCCAGACCAGTGATGGTACATCAGAGCTGCTGATAGAGCCTTGGTGGATAGCGGTCATCTGTGTTCTTGTTGTACTCATCGTTATATTTATCGTTGTTCTGAGCTGTCTATGCACAAGACCACGCGAGAAGTCTTATGTTTAACAGCAGCTTACTGGAACCAGTTACCTGATAAAACTAGAAGGGATGGAGTTGATGAAAGTAGGTGATACTAAACGACACCAGTAAAGAGAGATCACAATCTCGTTGTGTTATAACTTAGAGCAATACATTTAGATGATATATCAAAGTATTCAATACTTTAAGAAATCGAACAAATGTGCATTTATATTTATGGGCGGAAAAGTCATGAGTCAGAAAAATTAATATGTAGAATCTATTTGGACATTTTGATGTCAGAAATATAATTTTACTTCGTTAAAAGGCCATATCTACTTTTTAACAATACTTTTACAAGACCACATTTCTTTTTATTCAACTCAGACAAGTTTTTAAGACGAGCTGCAAGTTATTTTGTGTTAATTGTTTTATCTCTATACAATTCTATTGAATGCAAATCTTTTCAAATATTTTACTTACTTTTAGTCTTACTGTCCTTGCTGATGTTTATCTGTTATTTTTGTTGTTTAAATATATTGTTTTCTCTTGTCTTTGATATAATGCATTGTACATAATATTTTGTTCTCATTTATTCGTTCAGTTCCAAATTATTTATCTAAGTTAGAAATGTTGTCATTTTCAAAATATTTTGTGCCTTTACTCTTTACTATTTTATGTAACTGTGCGTTATTAATGCTATGATGTTCATCTTAATTTCTTATTTTAGGGATGAGTTTTAAAATATTGAAATCATAATTTATTGTATTTCAACTTGACTTATCTTATGTAGAAACACAGTATTTAAAGGACTTTAGATGAAACAATATTGGCATTTTGTGCATTTCTGTTTTTTTATCATTAGATCTCACTTATATTTACAGGTGGATAAGAAAAAAATCTGTTAGTGGGAATGTCACAATGTGCAAGATGTTTTCTGAAGAATAATTCCAGGTGGGGAAGTGGGGATTTCTGGCTTCATTCAATTTTTCAATTACATATGTAAATATTCAACTCAATAATTATATATAAATAAATGTATTTCATTTATTAAGCCAGTATACATATTTGTATGGATGACTGATTTCGTAAAATACAACAAAAAGCTCATGGAATCTTATACTCTCATTTTTAATGAACAATGGGTTTATTCTAAAAATATGCATCATGTTAAGGGGTTTGAATATGAGAAAGCCAGCTTCAATTCAATTCAATTTAATTTAGTTCAATTCGAATTCATTTGAATTTAGAACCTGATTTTGATTATTTATTCAGCAATTATCATTGTAAACTAATCAGTACACATGCAGATAAGTAGTGAATATAGGAAATAATCAGTTTCTTACATTCAATATTACCCTCTTTTTATATTGTACATTAAGACTGCTGTTGGTGCTACAATTTGCCTTAAATAGCAATGTGACGGTATCTAATCTAGTTTCCAAGTACATGTAGTTCTAGATAACCGATTTAATTTGTATGTATTGTAGGCATTTTTGGTATTGTTAATGTGCGAAATATAATGAATTGGACTTGGTGATTATAATTTTTACTATTATGTGAAATCGGTTTTTGTACATTGTATTTTTCTTTTTCATATTTGTATACATACAAGCATATTTAATAAATGGTACGAAACCCTTTGGCTACATGAACCTGTTACGACCATCTTCCTTAAATCCTGTGTTGTGTAAACTATAGATGGTATCACCTGTTATCATTTTTTCTACATAGCTTTCGTATTGCATTTTTCCCCAATTACTCTTGCCACTCTCTACCCCCCTCCCCCATTTTCCTTCTCTTTCTTTATTCTGTCCTCCTAAATTTTTACTTGTTCTTTTCCTCCATATGAATTGATGCAATACTTCAAAAATGGAGACGGTCCATACGTGATACGTCACACCAATAATTCTTACTTTTATATAGACATGAGCTTCTGTATTCTCAATAACAGATCAGTTCCTCTCTCACCGCCCTCCCCCCAACTCTCTCTTTCTCTCCCCCTCCTTCTCTCCCCCTCCTTCTCTCCCCCTCCTTCTCTCCCCCTCCTTCTCTCCCCCTCTCTCTCACTGTCTACCCTTCCTCCCTTTCATCTTTCTTTCTGGTCATATCCGTTCCTTTCCTCATTCGATCTCCCTGCCTTTCTTTCTTTCCCATGGCCTCTCTCTCTATCTTTTTCTTTCTCCCTCCATTTTCATCCATTTCCCTCTCTTCTTGCTCTAGTAGATCTAAATGTCCTAGCCTATTGATGTGATTGATAGTTCTCTTTGCTGTATTATACAGAGGTAGAATTAATTGCAACTGATAAATGGACTAACCGAATTCGTGAAATGTATATTCACTGGTAAAGTTATGAAAGGGAAATTAAAGGAGGAGAGGTGGAGACAAAGAAAGAAAAGGGATACATTGAAGTAGAAAAATAAAGAGAGAAGGTAAGACACTATACAATTTAAGAGGGAAAACAGGAAGAGAGAGAGAGTAGGAGAGCTGTGGCCTGTGGGTGAAAGCACAGGGAAAATATGCTGAGAAACGGAAAAGGTAACGGGATTGCTTTAAAACGGGTTTATCGCAGTCTATTCGGAAAGTTGGGCATGTCGAATCAAATTTGCAGACAAGTCGGAAATAAGTTTACTGACAATTTCCCAATAAGAGTTACATGGCGTTTTGAGTTTAAAGTGGCCGGTATAGGTTGACAAATATTCCAACAAGATAAACAAAAAAAAAATCGATATATATCTTCATTTGCTAAGCGAAAAAGTTTCGAAGTAGAAAAAAAATAACCGAATGTGACTAAGAAAGACAAAAGAAAGATAAAAGAAGGCGAGAAGAAGGAAGGCGATTAAGGTCTAGTTTATAAATAAGATCTGGCTATTTGTGTCGGTCGATCAGTAGACTTCAACAATGATCACGGTCTATAAACAAATAAGATAAAAGAAGATACCCTTAATTAAGATCAAATATAACATAATCTTCTATCTCCCCCCAAGTCTTTGGTGCAAAGAAGTGAAAGTCTAACAGTGCAACAAAGACTTAAAATATGACCCAATGATCAACGACAAGTAGAAAAATGTAAGAACAATAAACGTGAACGCGAACCAGGCTAAAACATAACCTAATACATGACGGAAGGTCATCAGTAACTACCAAAACTATCAATGCTATAGCCAAATATCATTTTGAAAAATCTAAGACATAAGGCAAATTGTTCGAGTGTCAATGTCACATGTCATAGTCTGAGTGCCAGGCGGGTTTGGCCGGGCGACGGGTAGATCGCCTAGGAGGAGCACTGGCCTGTCTGGGGGGCTGGGAAGGCGACAACTGAGGGGCGACACCGACGGGTGTGAGCGGCTGCAACTGCGTGTCGATAGACGAAGGGGCAGGAACAACCACAGATGCGCGAAGAGAACGACGAGGCGTGCGATGGACCGTTCCGGAAGAAGTGGCAGGGGTCGTTGGGGCTGCCCGGGCAGGGGGCATGACAGGTCCTAGCCGGCTGGTGGCAGGGGTGTCAGGGCACGTCAATGGTGGCACCAGGGGTAGGGCTGTCGCAGGGCCGGAAGCGGGATCCCCAGGCTGATCAGTAGGACGCGGCAGGGCCCCAAGGTCTGGCCGCAGGACGGGCTGCCGAGTACTCGGACGAGTTGTGCCAAAGTCACTGTCCATCACCAAAGGAGGGGGGCGTGGGTACACTGGAACGTACTGTCTCAGGAACTTCCTGTTCCGTAGTGTAACTCTCCTGGAGCCGTCGACGCGGATCACGTATTGGTCGAATTGGCGGACCTCGACTACGACCCCAGTCTTGTCCCATTTAAGGGGATGGGATCCCATCTGGTTCTGTATGCGGACATGGTCACCAACCGTAAGGGGCGGAAGTCGCTTGGTGTGCTCCGACCAGCGTTCAGCACTTCTCATGTGGCGATTGCGCAGTGCATCTTCCCGAGCCGCGAAGGTCGCACGCCAAGTGCGGTGAGGCTCATATTTGCCGGGCGCCACTGGGATGAAGTCCCGAATAGGATGACCGAATACGCACATGGCGGGGGAGAGTTTGGTGTCCCTATCAGGCGTATTCCTATACTGAAGCATCGCACGTTGGAATGCGTCAGTGTCAAGGGCACCGGTAGGGCTGGTGTTGTCCAGGAGAGGGTTGATGGTCTTTACACCCACTTCAGCGCGACAGTTGCTATGGGGGTATGCCACGGAGGAGAGGCGATGATGGATACCCCAGTCTTGGAGGAATCGACGTGTGGCTGCTGCTGTAAATTCGGGGCCACCGTCTGAGGCCAGCTCGTCAGGGATGCCGAATGTGACAAGAATGCGTCGCAGGCAAGCGGTGAGGCCATCTGCGCCATGGGTGGACCTCTCAACTATCGGCCAGTTGGAGTATCGGTCGACGACAACTAAGTAATTGCAGCCTTTGTAATGGAAGAAGTCTGCACAAATACATTGGAATGGGTAGACCGGGGAAGTCAGCGGGGTTGGCGGCGAACTAGGGTTGGACGGCGCAATCCGATTACAATGGTCGCATCTAGCACGGAGGGTGGAGATGGCAGGGGTGATGCCGGGCCAGAAGACAGATGCCTCTGCTCTGGCGGTCATGGAGGTGACCCCTTGGTGGGCAGCATGGAGGTGTGTCAGAACTTCCTCCCTGAGAGAAGGGGATAACGACGCGGTCCTTGTAAAGCACAACGCCGTCAACTGTATAAAGATCGTCACGAAACTGGAAGTAGTCACGGAGGGGACCCGGGAGTTCATGGCGGAAGGCTGGTAGGCCGGACTCAACTAAGCCAATGAGGGAATGCATGTCCTCGTCGCTGGCTGTGGCAGTACGCACCCTGTCCCACGTGACAGATTTGAGGCGAAGTGAGTCCAGGAGGACACGGAAGATGAGAGGATACCTGTTTCGATGGCGTCAGCATCTGTGTCAGTGCGAGAGCCAGCCACGAGTGTCAGGGGTTCTGTCAAGTTGACAGGGGGAGGACCAATGGTCGCGACATCGTCTGGCAGGTGTAGCTTCAAAGGGGCACCAGTCGGGTGACGTGAGAGGCAGTCTGTTGCACGGTGTCGGACACCTGGGACATGGACGATCCGAACCTGTATCGCAGGGTCTTCTCTTTCAAGTTCCTTAGACGAGGGTTGGGGATGTCTGCTAGGGAGCGGTCAGTGAGGATCTTCAAAAGGGGCTTGTGGTCGACAGCAAGGATGAGGTCCTCACATCCAAGTACGAAGTATCTGGCCTTGTCTAGGGCATCAGCCACCGCAAGGGCCTCGCCTTCGATCGGAGCATAGCGTGATTCAGCGGCGTGTGTGAACCTGCTGCCGACAAGCGTGATTTTCCATCCAGTGGGACAACAAAATGGTTCTGAGGAATTGCAGGTGCAGTGTTTTTGGAGAAGCCAGAAGCCAATGCCATGCTTCGACCAATCTGTAGCCAGGCAAGTGGGCTTGCTCTGGTCAAAGATCCTCACACCCTCCTCGATTTCACTGGCGATGATGGCTTTGGATTCATCAAAGGCACTCTGGAGGGCCTCGTCCCACGTGAAGGCTGCGGCAGGCTTCAGGAGCTGGCGGAACGGCAGCATCTTCGCAGTCATGCTGAAGGCATAGGACACTTGATTGACAAGCCCAAACCAAGAGCGCACGTCGGTGATGTTCTTTGGTGTCGGGAAGTCCAGGATGGCCTGTAAGTATTTCTTGCATGGACGGACACTGTCGGGGGTGATCTCAAATCCAGCAAACTCAACAACATCTGCGCCCAGCACGAACTTGTCAGGGTTGAGGGTAATGCCATTCCGACCGCAGACATCCAGCCACTCGACTGCTTGGAAGTAGCTATCCGCCAATGTGTCCGCCCATAGCAGGGTGTCATCCACACATTTGGTTTTGTTGTGAATGTCCGACACGATCTCATCATAACGTCTGGTGTATCCATCACCGGAGGCAATGTAACCTTGAGGGGCCGTCTTGTAGCGGTATCTGCCCCAGGGGTAATGAAGGTGGTCAGGTGACGGTCCTCTCTGCAGAGTGGCACGCTATGGTAACCATTCCATGCATCAAAGACGGTTTTCTTCTTCTTGTGTGGGACCGACCGAGCCTGGTGGAATGGTGATGGAGTGTGGTGTGTCTCGCGTGTAGCGTGGACGTTGAGTGCCTGGAAATCGACAGTTCGTCTCGGTGTGCCATTCTTCTTTGCGCAAACTACCATCCGATGACACCAGGTAACAGGCTCGCCAATGGGGACCGGTTCCAACACGCCCAACTGCACGTCATGATCTAATCCAGCTTTCACAGCATCCCGCCAGTGGAGTGGAACGGGTATTGGTGTGTGATGCGCAACTGGCTCAGCATCGGGTCGACCATCAGTTTCAAGGGAGGGCTGTCCATGAGGGTCAAGGGTTGATGTTCACAAGTGTTGAATGTGCTTGATTGGTAGTACTTGAGGAGGTGCTGTTGTAGCTTCATACGGTTGTCATCAGTGGCAGGAAATGGCAGCTTTGTAGGAGGTTGGGGGGGCCGTTGACGCCTGGGGCAGTTACAAGTTCCTCCAGAGCTGTCTTGGAGGGCTGCTTGCGTCCCCACCTGGTGTGCCGGCTGAGTCGCACCCAACGTAGGGAAGGTATCAGGAATGATCTCTAGGGCGATGCATGCCTCCTTGCTCAGGAAGAGTCTATCAGAGCTGTCTGTGACGTAGGTCATTTGCCGAGTTTCAATAACCTGTCCTCGCTCGCCTCTGCCAGAGAAACGGATGATGGCGGCCCCAAGGATCTGGATGCCGCCTTTTGTAGCGGTGCGCATCTTCATGTCGACCGGTAGGAGATCCGATTGGCGTAACCCAAGGCGGTGGATGACCTTTATACCAGCAAGGCAGCTCTGGCACCCTGTGTCCGCCATAGCAGAAACAGAGCAAGACACTGTAGGGGTAGATAGGTCGAAACCAAAGGCATTGTAGTCATCGGGCACGATCCTGACAGTCATGTCTATGAACGGCTGGGGCGTTGACCGTTTCTTGAGCCACGTATTGGAGAGGTCGTCATACACATGGTGGTCCAGGGGGATGGCTGATCCACGATGAGGCCGCTCTGTAGTGTGGCAGGAGCAAAGGGCATCAAAGATAGCACCCTCATTATCACTTGGGGCGCCGGGTGACGAACGTTTAGGTTTGTCCTTACTGCGGCATATGCTCTCCATGTGATTTGGCCTATCACAATGCGTGCACCTGTGGCCATATGCTGGACATTGAGTTTGACGGATGCGGGCTGGGGCACTCTTCCCATGTCCTCTCCTGCCACAGTAACCACAAAGGTCCTGTTTCTCCTTAACAGTTGTCTGCTTGGCTTTCCTGTAGGTGCTGCTAGCTGCGTCCACTGAGGAGTGGGAGTCCAGGAGCGAGGAGGCGGATCGTTTGCCGGCTTCTTTGGCTTCGACGAACTGGAAGACCTCCTCCAGCATCATGTCCTGATTCTTGTTGCCAAGGAGGTCAAGCTGGATTTCGGGGTCGCTGATGCCCCGAGGGAGGATGTCTCGCATGATGGCATCAGTGTAGTTAACGTCGGTGTCACAGCCGGGGCACTTGATGAGGAACTTGCAGATGTCTGCCTGGCCACGTAGGCGGGCCCCATAACTGCGTACTGTTTCATCTCGGTCCTGGCGCATGTTATGAAGCGCGACACGGGCCACCATAGAGTTCTCTTCACGGACCGCCAGCTTCTTGATGGCTGCCAGAACATCGTCGACGGGTTTGCCGGTCAGACTCCCACCTGCTGATCTTGTGAGGTCTCTACGTAGGGGTTCGTCGCAGCATTCGAGCAGCTGGATAACCTTGTCCCTGCCGGTGACCTTTGTGGCGCGACATAATCAGTCCATCGAGACAAGAAGTATGCCCATTCTTCACTTGAGCCAGCCGCAGCAACTGTAGGGCGTTTAACCTTCTCCACCTTGGCGGCAGGTCCAGCGGTGTGGAAGCGCTGTGGGCAGTGATTAAGGCAGCTACGATGGCAGTCTCAAGGTCCGGGGTGGTGTAGTCACACCCAGGGATGGGGCAAGCGACGACAGGCATGGTTGATAGTCACCGTGATCATAAATAAGATCTGGCTATTTGTGTCCGTCGATCAGTAGACTTCAACAATGATCACGGTCTATAAACAAATAAGATAAAAGAAGATACCCTTAATTAAGATCAAATATAACACTAGAAATTAATTCGTCATTGAGGACGAATTAGGTGGTCTGTTATGTAATCTGAATAACTGATCTTGTAGAAAATTGTCTTAGCTACAACATATCAAAATTTGGAAGAAAATGGATCCATATTTACAGAGATACAATCAATTTTCCATAAATATGCTGACGTCATAATATGCAAATTCGTATTTTGGGTTCAAAGGCCTTTATAATGATGTCACGATATTTGTACCGGCAAAATGAGACATGAAATCATATCTCCAACTCATACTCTATCCAAATATGAAAAAAATTGAGGGGTATTCAGGCATTCTGACGAGCTATGGCGGATTTGATATAGACATGTTTTTACCACTTTTTACATTATATTGCCCATTGACGCACGCACGAATTTTAAAGTTTGACGCACGCGTGTGGCATTATAGAAGGTTGAGAATGACTGGAAATAATTGGAAATTGTCAAAAATAGAGTCAGGAATACAAACCATGCGAAAAACGGCGTTTTACGTTTTGTACGCGCTGTGCGCGCGCATAACGCGCGCGCGGACGCGCACGGACGGAAATTTTTGAAATGCTTAAAATGACCTGATTCGCACTTTTGTTTAATAGTTAAGTGATTTTGAGCATTTTAAAATATTGACGTGCGCGTACGCGCGCGTCATGACCTTTATGTGACCTTTGATGACATGACCTGTTGACCCTTGACCTAAAGTATATGTGATATGAATATAAATAACCTTTGATGACGCATCATGAAGATATGATTGATAATGTGATTTCGCAAAATGGCGCCTATATGACGTCACGATGACCTGATGACCTTGAAAAAAATGGTAGCACTTGAATTTGATAAGCCTAATGACTGACAAAAATTTGATGAAAATTGATGGAGCCGAATTTGAGCAAACACGCTCACAATAAAGTGGTGGGAAAATAAAAATAAACAAGTGCGTTACCGATAGACAAAAACATTTCCCAAAACATTTCCCATAGCGATTACACGTAAACGGAAAATGGAATTCTCAAATCCGACTTTACAAGTGAAATATGAGCATGATCCCGGCATCTGATCGAAAATAAAGAGCACACTTATGATAGCTTATTGTCTCAGCTACAACATACTCAAAGCTCAGCGAAAACAAAACTAAAACGACGGAGATATTAGCGAGCTTTCGATTTAGGCACCCGACGTGGGCTACGACGCGTGACGTCATATTTATCAACTGCGCATGTGCGAGCTTCTGGGCCCACGTTCCCTTCCAAATCACACGACGGGAGTCGGGGGCAATTTCCGTGAATCCCCGTCGTCGTGAAAACGGCAACGTGGGTGCAGTTTCCTCGGTATCTCTGTTGTTATCATTCTATCATTTTTTCTTTCTGTCTTAATTTCCTTATGTTTTTCTTTGTTTCTTCCTTCTATCACTTTCTCTTATGTTAGTCTTTGTTTTTATCATTCTATCACATTCTCTTTCCTTATGTTATTCTTTGTTTCTTCCTTCTATCACCTTCTCTAATGTTATTCTATGTTTTTAACATTCTATCACTTTCTCTTTCTGTATTTCCTTATGTTATTCTTTGTTTCTTCCTTCTATCACCTTCTCTTATGTTATTCTTTATTTTTATCATTCTATCACTTTCTCTTTCTGTCTTTCCTTATGTTATTCTTTGTTTCTTCCTTCTATCACCTTCTCTTATGTTATTCTTTATTTTTATCATTCTATCACTTTCTCCTTCTGTCTTTCCTTATGTTATTCTTTGTTTCTTCCTTCTATCACCTTCTCTAATGTTATTCTATGTTTTTAACATTCTATCACTTTCTCTTTCTGTCTTCCCTTATGTTTTTCTTTGTTTCTTCCTTCTATCACTTTCTCTTATGTTATTCTTTATTTTTATCATTCTATCACTTTCTCTTTCTGTATTTCCTTATGTTATTCTTTGTTTCTTCCTTCTATCACCTTCTCTTATGTTATTCTTTATTTTTATCATTCTATCACTTTCTCTTTCTGTCTTTCCTTATGTTTTTCTTTGTTTCTTCCTTCTATCACTTTCTCTTATGTTATTCTTTATTTTTATCATTCTATCACTTTCTCCTTCTGTCTTTCCTTATGTTATTCTTTGTTTCTTCCTTCTATCACCTTCTCTAATGTTATTCTATGTTTTTAACATTCTATCACTTTCTCTTTCTGTCTTCCCTTATGTTTTTCTTTGTTTCTTCCTTCTATCGCTTTCTCTTATGTTATTCTTTATTTTTTATCATTCTATCACATTCTCTTTCCTTATGTTATTCTTTGTTTCTTCCTTCTATCACCTTCTCTAATGTTATTCTATGTTTTTAACATTCTATCACTTTCTCTTTCTGTCTTTCCTTATGTTTTTCTTTGTTTCTTCCTTCTATCACTTTCTCTTATGTTATTCTTTATTTTTATCATTCTATATCACTTTCTCTTTCTGTATTTCCTTATGTTATTCTTTGTTTCTTCCTTCTATCACCTTCTCTTATGTTATTCTTTATTTTTTATCATTCTATTACTTTCTCTTTCTGTCTTTCCTTATGTTTTTCTTTGTTTCTTCCTTCTATCACTTTCTCTTATGTTATTCTTTATTTTTCATCATTCTATCACTTTCTCTTTCTGTCTTTCCTTATGTTATTCTTTGTTTCTTCCTTCTATCACCTTCTCTTATGTTATTCTTTATTTTTATCATTCTATCACTTTCTCTTTCTGTCTTTCCTTATGTTATTCTTTGTTTCTTCCTTCTATCACCTTCTCTTATGTTATTCTTTATTTTTATCATTCTATCACTTTCTCTTTCTGTCTTTCCTTATGCTATTCCTTGTTTCTTCCTTCTATCACCTTCGCTTATGTTATTCTTTATTTTTATCATTCTATCTCTTTCTCTCATCCTTATGTTATTCTTTGTATCAGATTTTCGCGCACTGTGAATTTAGTACCTGACTTAGTCACCTGATCTCAAAATTGGTCACGTGACCGACGAAAGCCCCGTCGTGAAAAATCGAAAGCACTTCCGCGAAGGGAACGGACGTGAGCTGCGCAACGTCTCCACGCTCCAGTAACTCGTAGTAGCCCACGTCGGGTGCCTAAATCGAAAGCTCGCTATTGCTCGCGAAAGACGGGAATGTAGAATCCAGTTTTGAAAAAAAGTTATGTCCCATAGAGAATACACGCAAAATGTGAAAAATTGACATGCCTCCTTTAATAGCAAAAATACGCCATGATGCCTTTGTCAAAATGAAAAATCGTGAAAACTACATTCGTAGAGAATTGTCTCAGCTAGACCATATCAAAATTTAGAAGAAAATCGATCAATATTTACAGAGATACAATCAATTTTCCAAAAATATGCTAACGTCATAATACGCAAATTGAAATTTTGAGTTCGGAGGCCATTATGATGACGTCATGAGTTAATTGAGGATCAAATGAGACATGAAATCATATCTCCAACTCATAATCTATCTAAATATGAAAAAAAATTGGGAGTTTCCATCCATTCTGAAGAGTTACAATGAATTTTGTATAGGCATGTTTTTGCCCATATATGTTATGTATTACAAGAGATCGCGCGCACGGACATGTTTCTTGAACGGACGCTCATTCCGTTATTAATGGTCATAAAAGGATAAACATGGTATCAAATTGTTCAGAAAAAAATGAGGAATATCATGCCAAAAAAGATAGGAGGAATTATGTTGCGTTCGGCCGTCACGAACGAAAACGCGCGCGCATTCGTGTGTGCGCGTTTTTTTGCGAAATGCTTAAAATGGCCTGAAACGTATCCAAAATGAATTTGAGACGATTTGGAGCATTTTGAAATTTTGCACGCGCGCTAATGCGCGGACGTACGCATGCGCGCGCGTTTTTTGACCTTTAATTGACCGGACGGATATTGACCTGGATCATTATAAATATGAATGAGAAATGACTTTTCGTTTTGAAGATATGATCATGAGTTGAAAGTACCAAAAAACACACAAAATGGCGCCTGGATGACGTCATGAAAACCTGATGACCTTGAAAATGTTATTGTCACGTCTTATGACAATGACCCATGACTGTGCCAAAATTGATAGAAATTGACTGTACCGATCTTGAGTTATCGTCGGAACAAAAAAGTGCGGAGAAATATGAATAAATAATAATAACTAGACATTTAATTCGTCATGAGGACGAATTAGGTGGTCTGTCTACAATTCTTATGATCATGCTCATCTTCAATTCAATGATCCAATATAATGATGTTAATGTAAAATGATGTATTAAGATATGAATTGATGAATGAAGTACTGATGAACTGATAGATTGAACTGATGTGAAATGAACTGAATTGATGAGCTAAACTGAAGTAATAACTAAACTGATGAACAAAATATTGAGAAATGATTATGATCAAGATCATGATCATAATGAAATTTGATGAAAATATAGAGATAGAGAAGGAAAGAGGGAGATTGGTTATAGTCATGTAAAAATACATGAGCTGGACCGAGGGATGAAAGAGGAATCAGAATGCATACACTTGGAAGGAGAGAGGAAAGTACAAGGAAACATGGTAGGGGTGAAATAAGAATACAAAGGGCACAGCAAAGAGCTAGAGGAAATTAAGGAACATCCTATAAGACATAAAAGAGGGAGAGCGGGAGCCAAAGGCGGGAAAAGAGAGGGTGAGAGAGTAGAGAAAGAGAGAGGCAGAGACAGCTAGGGAGACATCAGAGCAGAAGAAGAGGGAGGCAGAACAAGAGAGGGAGAGGGAGACAGAGAGAGGGAGAGGGTGAAATAGAAGAGAGAGAGCGATGCAAAGCTGACAAACGGCCTTGGCATATTCGCTATTTCAACTTTCAATTTAAAATTTCTACATGATTCCAACATCTGATCAAAAACGGAAGGCGCACTTCCGATAGCTCATAGTATCAGCTATAACATACTTAAATTGGGGGAGAATAGAGCAAAAATAAGCGAGATACTACTCACAGAACAATGTCATATAGATTCATTATGTGAACGAAATTCGACTTCCGTAGACATAACATGACATAATGTGACCTTTAATTGAAATTTTCACTATGATGACGTCATCAAAACGAAAAGTGAGGGTGACTTATCTTGTAGAGAATTGTCTTAGCTAGAACATATCAAAATTTGGGAGAAAAAAGAGCTCAAAGAAGCTAGATGGTGCTCAAAGATTTATGTTATGTAGATTCATATGATGCATGTGAACGAAATTCACTTTCATAGACATAACACGCAAATTAAGAAAATTCTGACATGTCGCCTTTAATTGAAATTTTCACTATGATGACGTCATCAAAACGAAAAGTGAGGGTAACTTATCTTGTAGAGAATTGTCTTAGCTACAACATATCAAAATTTGGGAGAAAAAAGAGCACAAATAAGCTAGATAGTGCTCCAAGATTAATGTTATGTAGATTCATATGATGTGAACGAAATTCACTTTCATAGACATAACACGCAAATTAAGAAAATTCTGACATGTCGCCTTTAATTGAAATTTTTACTATGATGACGTCATCTAAACGAAAGGTGAGGGTGACTTATCTTGTAGAGAATTGTCTTACCTACAACATATCAAAATTTGGAAGAAAAAAAGCACAAATAAGCTAGATGGTGCTCAAAGATTAATGTTATGTAGATTCATATGATGTGAACGAAATTCACTTTCATAGACATAACACGCAAATTAAGAAAATTCTGACATGTCGCCTTTAATTGAAATTTTCACTATGATGACGTCATCTAAACGAAAAGTGAGGGTGACTTATCTTGTAGAGAATTGTCTTACCTACAACATTTCAAAATTTGGAAGAAAAAAATCACAAATAAGCTAGATGGTGCTCAAAGATTAATGTTATGTAGATTCATATGATGTGAACGAAATTCACTTTCATATACACAACACGCACGTTAAGAAAATTCTGACATGTCGCCTTTAATTGAAATTTTCACTATGATGACGTCATCAAAACGAAAAGTGAGGGTAACTTATCTTGTAGAGAATTGTCTTAGCTACAACATATCTAAATTTGGAAGAAAAACAATCAATATTTACAGAGATACAATCAATTTTCCATAAATATGCGGACGTCATAATATGCAAATTCGTATTTTGAGTTCCAAGGCCTTTATGATGACGTCACGATATTTGTACTGGCAAAATGAGACATGAAATCATATCTCCAATTCATACTCTATCCAAATATGAAAAAATTGAGAGGAATTCAGGCATTCTGACGAGCTATGGCGGATTTTATATAGACATGTTTTACCACTTTTTACATTATATTGCCCATTGACGCGCGCACGAATTTAAAGTTTGACGCACGCGTGGTGCATTATAGAAGGTCGAGAATGACTGGAAATAGTTGAAAATTGTCAAAAATAGTGTCAGGAATACAAACCATGCGAAAAAACGGCGCGTTTACGATGTGTACGTGCTGCGCGCGCATAACGCGCGCGCGGACGCACGGACGGAAATTTTGAAATGCTTAAAATGACCTGATTCGTACTCTCGTTTAATAGTTAAGTGATTTTGAGCATTTTAAAATATTGACGCGCGCGTACGCGCGTGTCATGACTTTATGTGACCTTTGATGACATGACCTGTTGACCCTTGACCTAAAGTATATGTGATATGAATATAAATAATCTTTGATGACGCATCATGAAGATATGATTGATAATGTGATTTCACAAAATGGCGCCTATATGACGTCACGATGACCTGATGACCTTGAAAAAAATGGTAGCACTTGAATTTGATAAGCCTAATGACTGACAAAAATTTGATGAAAATTGATGAAGCCGAATTTGAGCAAACACGCTCACAATAAAGTGGTGGGAAAATAAAAATAAACAAGTGCGTTACCGATAGACAAAAACATTTCCCAAAACATTTCCCATAGCGATTACACGTGAACGGAAAATGGAATTCTCAAATCCGACTTTGCAAGTGAAATATGAGCATGATCCCGGCATCTGATCGAAAAATAAAGAGCACATTAATGATAGCTTATTGTCTCAGCTACAACATACTCGAAGCACAGCGAAAACAAAACTAAAACGACGGAGATATTGCTCGCGAAAGACGGGAATGTAGAATCCAGTTTTGAGAAAAAGTTATGTCCCATAGAGAATACACGCAAAATGTGAAAAATTGACATACCTCCTTTAATAGCAAAAATACGCCATGATGCCTTTGTCAAAATGAAAAATCGTGTAACTGCATTCGTAGAGAATTGTCTCAGCTAGACCATATCAAAATTTAGAAGAAAATCGATCAATATTTACAGAGATACAATCAATTTCCAAAAATATGCTAACGTCATAATACGCAAATTGAAATTTTGAGTTCGGAGGCCATTATGATGACGTCATGAGTTAATTGAGGATCAAATGAGACATGAAATCATATCTCTAACTCATAATCTATCTAAATATGAAAAAAAATTGGGAGTTTCCATCCATTCTGAAGAGTTACAATGAATTTTGTATATGCATGTTTTTGCCCATATATGTTATGTATTACAAGAGATCGCGCGCACGGACATGTTTCTTGAACGGACGCTCATTCCGTTATTAATGGTCATAAAAGGATAAACATGGTATCAAATTGTTCAGAAAAAATGAGGAATATCATGCCAAAAAAAAGATAGGAGGAATTATGTTGCGTTCGGCCGTCACGAACGAAAACGCGCGCATTCGTGTGTGCGCGTTTTTTTGCGAAATGCTTAAAATGGCCTGAAACGTATCCAAAATGAATTTGAGACGATTTGGAGCATTTTTAAATTTTGCACGCGCGCTGACGCGCGGACGTACGCATGCGCGCGCGTTTTTTGACCTTTCATTGACCGGACGGATATTGACCTTGATCATTATAAATATGAATGAGAAATGACTTTTCGTTATGAAGATATGATCATGAGTTGAAAGTACAAAAAACACACAAAATGGCGCCTGGATGACGTCATGAAAACCTGATGACCTTGAAAATGTTATTGTCACGTCTTATGACAATGACCCATGACTGTGCCAAAATTGAAAGAAATTGACTGTACCGATCTTGAGTTATCGTCGGAACAAAAAAGTGCGGAGAAATATGAATAAATAACTAGAAATGTAATTCGTCATGAGGACGAATTAGGTGGTCTGTTATGTAATCTGAATAACTGATCTTGTAGAAAATTGTCTTAGCTACAACATAGCAAAATTTGGAAGAAAATCGATCCATATTTACAGATACAATCAATTTTCCATAAATATGCTGACGTCATAATATGCAAATTCGTATTTTGAGTTCCAAGGCCAAAGGGCAAGGGGCAGAGCTATAGAAAATTAAGGAACATTACAAGACATAATAGAAGGAGAACGAGAACCAGAGCAGGCGGGAGAGGTAGAGGGTGAGAGAGAAGAAAAAGAGAAGAGCAGAGGCAGAGGGAGACAGAGCAAGAGAATAAGAGGGAGGCAAGGCAAGAGGTCGAGGTAGCTAAGGAGAGAGTGAAAGAGTAGAGAGAGAGATGCAAAGACAGAGCAAGAGAAGGATAGGGGCAGAACAAGAGAGGGAAGGGAAACAGAGCAAGAGAGAGAGAGAGAGAGCAAGAGAAAGAGATGCAATGGACAACGATTCATTTAATATTTCCAGCATAAATAGAATTGAATATTTACTATAGGTTTTGCGGCCAATTTCGCATTTTTTCATTCAAATTCATGAACGTGCATTCAAATTCACATAGAGGTCGCTCGCAGGTGAATTCGGGCATTCAAATTCAAAATCCGAGCAATCAATTTCATTTATCGGCACTCTTATTCATGTTCGGTGAAATCAAATTCACGAATGTGCGTACAATTTCCTAGTTCGTGCATTCAAATTAACGCGGCGTTCACGATGAGCCCGTTCGGGCATTCAATTTCATTTTTTGGTGATCAATTTCCTTTTACGTGCATTCAATTTAGTGTAATATTGAGAGGGATTCCAGATAAGAAGGCAACTTTGATTTCTTTAAATTGATTACTTGGAATTATTGTTAATCACTGTTACACAATAAAATCTCTACAGTTTAGTTAATGTTCTTTGTGTATCTGACAATAATTGTTGCCTTTTTTGATCATGTATTTGATAATCATATCGCTAATTATATATATACATGAATATCCCGTACTACACCTTTCTTTCAAAATAATTACATGTATACATGTTCTAAATAACTGGGAACATTGAACGAGTTTTAGAAGATAAAAACTAGTGATTTGGAGGTGATGTCTGCTATAGTACTGCGGAACTGCATTTTCCCTCAATTAAAATAAAAATCAATTACTTTGAAATGCATTTAAGACTTTTTCATTGAAATTGTTCTTTTGTATGATGTATATATACCACTGGTATGAGCTTGTGTTCTCTCTCTCTCTTCGTATCACGCCCTTTATCTCTCCTTCTCTCGCTGTCTCTCCCAATCTCTCTCCTTCTCTCCTTCTCTACCATGTCACCCTCTCCCCGTTCTTTCTCTCTCTCTATCTGTCGCTCTCTGTCTCTCTCAATCTCTAGCTCTCCCTTAACTTTTCTCCCTTTTTGTTTACCAGCCCCCCAATTTTGTATATATATATTTTGTTTACCTCTTTTTTTTGGTAGGCCTAATCAGATTATGAAAAGCTGAATACCAGTCACCTATGGATCCAAAGACACTTCCTATAAAGATATACTTTGCTGATGAAATCAAACATTATTAAACACGGATAACACCCCCTATACAAAAACAAGTATACTTAACCCGTCCTCAGATCAGCATACACAATTCCACAATACTCAGACATAACACCGAGTCCACCACAAAATAACAAAACTTTTAATTTTTCTTATCTTAGGCATATCTTGGTATGTGCATTTATATATTTTGAACGTGCAACGAAAAGTGTGATATTTGTACAATATTTGATGGGTTGAAAGGGAAAAAGTAACCGAGTGTCATTTTGGATCCAGTGATATGACACTTTCGACCACAGTTCTTAGGCAATTTCTACAGTTCTCATATACACTGTATACAGCTTTTTGTTATGTGTGTGTGTGCCATGAGTAATATAGCAAGTTATATATATATTCATTTGTTAGACTTTTTGTTAGCCGAGACAGTTTACAAATGAGAATAAACAAAGCTAATGCGATTGTCATGATAATGAAGTCTACATTTTTCACAAACTGAGCAAAAAAAGCTGCTCAAAGACCCCAAAGAAACTAAACGCAATATATTTTTGAAATTGAATGCACTTATTTCAAACATGCTTGCTCATTCACGAATTTGAATGACCACCGAGGTACCGTAGGCGGCATTGGATGAATTTGAATGCTCTTTGCACGAAATGTACGCTCTTAGTTGACATTTGAATGATCCAATTTAACAATTGATTGCACGGATAGTGAATTTGAATGACGAATTTTGAATTTGAAAGCTGATTCAACGCTGCGAGTGCGATTTGCGCGAATTCGAATGCTCGGAATATGAACTTGAATGAAAAAAGTGTGAAATTGGCCGCAAAAACCTATATATTATAGAGAAAAAGAGAAGTTATAGACATGTAAACGATTCTATGTCCATGGGAGTGACGTAAACATTGCATATACCTGGGCTGAATAATTGGAAAGTATAAACGTCTGGGAAGGAGACTAACATCATAAAAATGGGATGATTTGATATATTCCAACAGATTTAGGAGATTAACCCTATTGGTTTGATACACGACAAGGAATCAGATTTCCCATAGGGTGGCACTGAAACGATTGACATTCTTCTCACATAGATATAACATGCAAAATGAGGCATTTTATTATAATAGTCGAAGAAGATCATAAAATCAAATTAAAAACGACGGCAAAAAAAAAAAAAAAAAATGACCCACCAGGAATCGAACTTGGGTCGCCGGAATGGAAGGCAAGCGCTATGACCACTATACCAAAATAATCCACATAGACATTACACGTGAACGGAAAATGGAATTCTCAAATCCCACTTTGCAAGTGAAATATGAGCATGATCCCGGCATCTGATCAAAAAATAAAGGGCACACTTGTGATAGCTTATTGTCTCAGCTACAACATACTCGAAGCTCAGGGAAACAAAGCTAAAACGACGGAGATATTGCTCGCGAAAGACGGGAATGTAGAATCCAGTTTTGAGAAAAAGTCATGTCCCATAGAGAATACACGCAAAATGTGAAAAATTGACATGCCTCCTTTAATCGCAAAAATACGCCATGATACCTTTTTAAAATGAAAATTCGTGATGACTGCATTTGTAGAGAATTGTCTCAGCTAGAACATATCAAAATTTGGAAGAAAATCGATCAATATTTACAGAGATACAATCAATTTTCCAAAAATATGCTGACGTCATAATATGCAAATTGAAATTTTGAGTTCGGAGGCCATTATGATGACGTCATGAGTTAATTGAGGATCAAATGAGACATGAAATCATATCTCCGACTCATAATCTATCCAAATATGAAAAAAATTGGGGTATCCATCCATTCTGAAGAGTTACAATGAGTTTTGTATAGGCATGTTTTTGCCTATGTATTGTGGATAGAGATAGCGCGGTCCGCGGGTGCTGTTATACTTTGACGGACGCTCATTGCGTTATTACTGGTCAGAAAAAGTTAAACAAGGTATCAAAATGCTTGGAAAAATGTGCCAAATATGATGACAGAAAAAATTTGGTGATTCGATGTTGCAAAATGCCAATACGCGCGAAAACGCGCGCGTATAAGTGCGCGCGCAAATTTTGAAAATGCTTAAAATGGCCTGAAACGTACTCTCATTTGAATAAAAAGTGATTTTGAACAGTTTAAATTTTGCGCGCGCTCACGCGCGGACGTACATGCGCGCGCGTTTTTTGACCTGAAATTGACCGGACGGATATTGACCTTGATCATGATAAATATGAATAAGAAATGACTTTCCGTTATGAAGATATGATCGTGAGTTTGAAGTCCAAAAAAAAACACAAAATGGCGCCTGGATGACGTCATGAAGACTTGATGACCTTGAAAATGTTCCTGTCACGTCTCATGACAATGAACTATGACTGTGCCAAAATTGAAAGAAATTGACTAAACTGATCTTGAGTTATCCTCTGAACAAAAAAGGGGGGAGAAATAAATAAAAATAAATAAAGAAAGAAAATTCTGACAAAAACAATAGGTGATCTGTCGATACCGACAGACCACCTAACTAGAAATGTAATTCGTCATGAGGACGAATTAGGTGGTCTGTTATGTAATCTGAATAACTGATCTTGTAGAAAATTGTCTTAGCTACAACATAGCAAAATTTGGAAGAAAATCGATCCATATTTACAGATACAATCAATTTTCCATAAATATGCTGACGTCATAATATGCAAATTCGTATTTTGAGTTCCAAGGCCAAAGGGCAAAGGGCAGAGCTATAGAAAATTAAGGAACATTACAAGACATAATAGAAGGAGAACGAGAACCAGAGGCGGGAGAGGTAGAGGGTGAGAGAGAAGAAAAAGAGAAGGGCAGAGGCAGAGGGAGACAGAGCAAGAGAATAAGAGGGAGGCAAGGCAAGAGGTCGAGGTAGAGGGAGGCAGAGATAGGGAGAGAGTTAAAGAGTAGAGAGAGAGATGCAAAGACAGAGCAAGAGAAGGATAGGGGCAGAACAAGAGAGGGAAGGGAAACAGAGCAAGAGAGAGAGAGAGAGAGCAAAGAAAGAGATGCAATGGACAACGATTCATTTAATATTTCCAGCATAAATAGAATTAAATATTTACTATATTATAGAGAAAGAGAGAAGTTATAGACATGTAAACAATTCTATGTCCATGGGAGTGACGTAAACATTGCATATACCTGGGCTGAATAACTGGAAAGTATAAACGTCTGGGAAGGAGACTAACATCATAAAAATGGGATGATTTGATATATTCCAACAGATTTAGGAGATTAACCCTATAGGTTTGATACACGACAAGGAATCAGATTTCCCATAGGGTTGTACTCAAACGATTGACATTCTTCTCCCATAGATATAACACGCAAAATTAGGCATTTTATTACATTGTTTGTGATTGTATATGATAATATGTTATAATAGTCGAAGAAGATCATAAAATCAAATTTAAAACGACGGCAAAAAAAAAAAAAAAAATGACCCACCAGGAATCGAACTTGGGTCGCCGGAATGGGAGGCAAGTGCTATGACCACTATACCAAAATAATCCACATAGACATTACACGTGAACGGAAAATGGAATTCTCAAATCCCACTTTGCAAGTGAAATATGAGCATGATCCCGGCATCTGATCGAAAAATAAAGGGCACACTTGTGATAGCTTATTGTCTCAGCTACAACATACTCGAAGCTCAGCGAAAACAAAACTAAAACGACGGAGATATTGCTCGCGAAAGACGGTAATGTAGAATCCAGTTTTGAGAAAAAGTCATGTCCCATAGAGAATACACGCAAAATGTGAAAAATTGACATGCCTCCTTTAATCGCAAAATACGCCATGATGCCTTTGTCAAAATGAAAATTCGTGTTGACTGCATTTGTAGAGAATTGTCTCAGCTAGAACATATTAAAATTTGGAAGAAAATCGACAACCTATTACTGCAATATTGTCAAATGAATACAAAAATTATGATGTCATATTTTCAAAATCAAATTTTCGAGTTCATATGCAAATATGACGACGTCAGAACATACGATTGGACAAAATTATACATGAAATCACATTAAAATTTCATGGCCTTCCAGAAAACGTTAAAAATTTGGGGGGTATTTAGGCATTCTGACGAGCTATGGCGGATTTTATATAGACATGTTTTTACCACTTTTTACATTATATTGCCCATTGACGCGCGCACGAATTTTAAAGTTTGACGCACGCGTGTGGCATTATGGAAGGTCGAGAATGACTGGAAATAGTTGGAAATTGTCAAAAATAGTGTCAGGAATACAAACCATGCGAAAAAACGGCGTTTTTACGATGTGTACAAGCTGCGAGCGCGCATGACGCGCGCGCGGACGCGCACGGACGGAAATTTTTGAAATGCTTAAAATGACCTGATTCGTACTCTCGTTTATTAGTTAAGTGATTTTGAGCATATAAAAATTTTGACGCGCGTACGCGCGCGTCCTGACCTTTATACGACCTTTGACGACATGACTTGTTGACCCTTGACCGGAAGTATATGTGATATGAATATGAATGACCTTTGATTACGCATCATGAAGATATGATTGATCATGTGATTTCACAAAATGGCGCCTGGATGACGTCACGATGACCTGATGACCTTGAAAATGTTACTGTCACGTCTCATGACAATGACTTATGACTGTGCCAAAATTGAAAGAAATTGACAAAACCGATCTTGAGTTATCCTCGGAACAAAAAAGGGGAGAAATAAATAAAAATAAAGAATAATAAATAAATAAAGAAAGAAAATTCTGACAAAAACAATAGGTGATCTGTCGATACCGACAGACCACCTAATAATAAGAAAGAAAATTCTGACGAAATTAATAGGTAGTCTGTCGTTGACAGACCACCTAATAATAAGAAAGAAAATTCTGACGAAATTAATAGGTAGTCTGTCGTTGACAGACCACCTAATAAGAAAGAAAATTCTGACGAAATTAATAGGTAGTCTGTCGTTGACAGACCACCTAATAATCTTCTAGTTTATTAAATCCAAAGGAATCTAAAAAAACTCAAGACATATTCGCTTTCATTTTGATGTATTCGCATGCGGATGAGAAAAATGTTTACAATGAAAACAATTAAGTGTAAAATATTGGGTGTAATTTCATTTCAAGGATATTATGTGAACGGAATATGAGGTAGAGCTATTATGTTGTGGAGTATTTGTGGCCAGGAAAGGAAAATATGATTTGGAGAAAACAGAAAGAATATGATAGTGAAATGCAATTAAAAGGGATCGACGGAGGATAAGGAGAGAGAGAGAGAGAGAAGGGGGTTAAATGACATTGTTTATTATTTTATCATCTAGTGGCTATAGTAACAGTGATTAGTGCAAATGAAGAGCGTATACGATGTGATCGTGCTTGTATTGAGAGCAAAAATGAATATCGTCAAACGTTATTCTTTAGAATATCACCTAGAAAAAGACTAATTTTCATCTGTTGATGCCGGGATGTACATGTAGCATAACTCCATTATACGGTACTTCCAATCAAAAAATTATAATGGGAGGCGGAGATTAATTGCAATCTAATTACGAATGTAGGGTAATTGCCAATGACAGTGTTGATGGGAAGTGAACAAACAATATTAGGGTGAAGGAAAATCGTATCTGAATCATAGCTTATGTTTAAGGCAGAAAAACTAGGCGAGATATAATTATGATTTCTCCTTTATCCATTGATGCCTTGTCAAAGTGCATGGTTTAAATTAAAGGAAACACTCAAATATAAAGAAATGTATAAAATACACAAACGGTGCAACACATCTTTACATTTTTGTGTAACACTTGGATTGAAGGATTATTATATAACAGAGGTTTCTGATCAAGCATGTGTAAAATCAAACGTAATTATGAGGCACGCCAAGCTCACTACACCAAGTTAACCATTATTGATACTTCTAATATTAAAGCATTCCGTTGTCCTGTTTACACAAACTTGCTGCAATCCGATACCGTCACTTTCATTGGCTAAAGCCATTCATCCGCTGTCTATTGCGCATGCTCGGTTGATGCTCCTGTTCTAACGTTCATAATTCTGTTCGGGATGTTATTGATTGGTTTGGGTGATCTTCAAGTAGAGTTGGTTCCTATCTGTTTCTGTCTTGACATATGGTGATTGCAAATAGCATCATCTAAACCAAACGCGCTCCCACATATCAATAATCGGAGTAAACCGTTGTGCGGGGAGGAATATCAACTGTTTTTTAATAGAAGTGTTCTTGGCTTCTCGTTTTCGCCTGATCAACATAGGTTTGTGAACATTTGTCTGATTTAAGATATAATGGAAAACCACTCGCAAAAAGTCTGGACACCATTGTGCTAGTGGATCAGCAGTCCTCTTTGAAATGTACGGATGATATTGCAATAAAAACATATCGACATAAATCGATATTTCCTCCGCACTTTCACTTGCTAAACATAATATGGGAAGATTAGAATGATTTAAGACGACATTACAAGAAAACGAAAGAACAATCAACAAACTTTTATGCGAGCGGGTGAATTAATTTTCTCCTCTTTGAGATAGAAAGACAAGACGGCAGGGAAAATAACCAGAAGGTTTCTGCATATCCATTTATTGGGTGACTGGATCATTAGCGATCAATTGCATGTCCATTGTCATTGGAGATTAACATCAATGGTGAGTATTGGTATTTCATTTTTGTATTACATGTATTCTACGTGCTTTAGGTTATTTGTTTATTTCTTTGTTTATTTGGGGGGGGGGGGTTAGGGGGGTTATTTTGACATCTTATTGGTCTTCATTAATGAAGCCTGTTTTCGACATTGTGTATTATAAATATACCAGGGCTAGCAGAAACATAGTTATTAATCGTGATGCTGGCATAAGGGCGTTAGCTAGCGCGCATGCCACAAAGCACATTTTTGGTAGCTTGCTTCTAAAGTTTTGGTTGATCTATACAATTCAATTCAATTCCATCCAATTTAAAATTTATTGAAATAGCATCCAGAATTGGGATTATCTTCAATTTTTAAAACATGGCAGGGATATATTTCTTCAGAGAAAAGAACGGCATAACCTTTCAATATTATAGCAAAATTACACTCTACGTCAAAACACGGTTAATTTTCTTTCAGCGTCAAGATCTGCTTAGAGTATTTCGAGAACTTTACCTCATCCCCACTTCGTGTGTCAGGAACCTTCAAGGCAAGGTGCACACGGCTTCTATAAATCTATCATTACAGCCCTTTTCGTTCGAAATTATTTCAGCGACGCCCCGCCCCCCTCCCTCCCTCCCTCCGCCCCGCCTCTATATATATATAGATTCATCTAAGTTTAAACATGTCTAGTTTGCTACGCATTTGTCTCCGTTCTACTCGATCGTTTTAACATTCCCTCTATGCTGGGAAGCTGTATTGACAAAACCTATATGGGGTTTCTTTTTAGCAGCTGTGCGCAATTTATTTCTATCATCATTCATATGCGTTTCTGAATTTTAACAGATGAACACATGTATTTATGCTTTTACAAATGTACTTTATTTTATATGGAGCGGCATGTTTTATTCAATGTATTGTACGAATTCTATTATGTTTTTTGATTTATTTTTTTCTGGGGTGAAATTTAATTAAATAAAAGTGAACTGATGCTCCTCCCCATGGAGTGGTGATTTATGAAATGTTAATCTGTAAAACGGGGGGGGGGCAGACATTTTACACATCATTGCTTTTTATCATGCCCCCTCTGTTTAAATGTATGGATTCAGGTCATATGGTCCGTTTATCATTTAGTTATTTAATATTTGTATTTTTATCTCACAAACGAATATATCACACTGCTCTATATGTCATTTATTGAATCAAAATGTATCAATTAATTCGTTTAATTGTAAAAATATAACCTTAAAAAGCCTCGTACTAATATGTTGATACCGGGGTCTATCTGCATATATAGATTCTACTACAGTCCCAATACAAAGATTAAAAAAGGGACGAAGATTATTTGCAATTAATTTGAATTGAACAATGTTAGGAGAAAAAAACATAGATTTCATGTATCAGGCCCAATACAACTTTGAAATCAATTAAACAAATCAGTTTATTCAATGAGAGTTCCATTATTCTAATCGTATTTTTTTTTCTGTTTTAACATTGTATAAAGGACAAAGGGCTACTATGGAGTGTGATCCCTGTCATCTTGACATCCTTATCTTTCGGTATGTATTTTTTGATTTGTTTGTTTTTTTGTTTTTTGTTACTTGTTAGGAGTAGTTTTCCTTGTGATAGGGAAATACAATTCCAAGTAATGAATACTGAATGTGTGACATTTGGTCATTGTAACTAATACAAAAAGGTTGCTTTTCAACTATTTTAGACTTTAACTTGCCACCAACATTTCTTTAAACCCATAAGGGCAACATCCCTGGATGCATTTTAGCTGCGCTAAGCGAAACAGCCAGTGATTATATATAAAAGAGTCTATGAACAAAAGTAATACATTTAGACAATTATGTAAATGCTATTATAGTAGTTATATAATTTTCTAAATGTATTTCTTTGTTTATATGATAATTGTATTTTCAGGCGATTGTCCATAATTTTTTCCAGAGCGCTCGAAAACATTTTAGTGCACATTTTGTTGTTGTTGTTGTTGTTGCTGTCGTTGTTTATTTTACATGTGTACTTGAGGTATGCAAGATTTGCTATTGCCGGGGGAACTTGATCAAACGGAGAGTTGGTAAAAACAAAAGCAAAATCATCTTCCATTGTTTAAAATATTTTTGTGCGAACCTACACCTAACAAGCATTGCTTCCAAGTATGTTCGTTTTTCATTTCCTGTAACTAAATAATTTTGCATTACAAGACAACAAAAAAACAATATCAAAGATATTTCAATGCTAATTTTCTGTTATATGATCATTACGTTTATTATTGTGATTACCTTGTCATTGTTTATATCATGTGGAAAATGAAATAAGTACGTTCTGCATAGAGCCACTACTACTACTACTACTACTAGTAGTAGTAGTAGTAGTAGTAGTAGTAGTAGTAGTAGTAGTAGTAGTAGTAGTACTAGAAGAAGCAGGGAAATGACAATAATTGCATGGCCCTGTTTAACAGAATTCATACTTTGTTTATACCACTGATAACTACGCTTCTTTTCCGTGTTTGTATATCGTTCCGAGGCCCATTCATTTCTTCGACCAAAAAGACGGGTACTTGTTGTTCGGACGGATTAGGGCTGAATTACACCTTACCAATGTTCAACGAATGTAAGAAGGAACTGCATTCTAATGGTAGCATGGTACAGACCATTCCAAAGCTCATCCCCTACACATCTACGGAAGCTGCTTGTCCAAGAAGGAAGAGTAAACTGGGGATCCCACCCGGACACAGAGTGTGCAGATTTGCTGGTAAGTCGTTACATATTTGTATCAAATGAAAGCGTTATTGGTCTCTTCATCATCGTTACTGTAAGTCTGTAATTATTATTATTTTTTACATCATTACTATCATTATCATCATATTATTATCTTTCATTATCAGTACATGTAGTAGTAGTATTAATTATCATTATTAGTAATGTTATTATTATTATCGCTGCTATGGCCCGTTTAACTTATTTCCTTTCTCACGTCATTGTCCTCATACGTATTTAGAATAATTCGGCTTTTAAAACAGCTTATACCAAACAAGTTATATCACTTTCGTTCTGCTAAAAATAATGTTGCCGACCCCATTTAATTTCCTCCATTATATGAAATTATTAAAGAGAGTGACCTTCAGCTGACATATTGCATTACATGGATTATAATGCAACCAGACAGGAAAGAAGAATAGGGAAGCTTTTAGGCATTTCCCTGCCATACAGAATCAATGTATTATGCATGAAATTGTGTCAATTATTTGAGCGATACGCTGAGAAAAGAATGCACTCACTGTATTCATTCTATAGAAACGCATTTTGTCAAAGTACAAGTCGAGTAGTGTGGTTATGGATCCAAGGTGCACTTAGCCTACCCTCATTCATTTCAATTGTTTTCTACTTTGAAAAATATCAACAACAAAAACCCACAATAATTTAAAGTCAGTGATATTTTTAAGGCAGTTTTCTTTACTTGGTCATATATAGGTGAGTTACATTGTCTGTTTTTTACAGTGTAACTAGGAGAGAACCAAAACTGATGTTGAATGAAATAGTTATGTGATGGAGTGGAATGTGGCGCAAGCCCCTGTGGGGGTTGTCTCCAGGATATGCGTGAGGCTCTTTCACATTGACACATATCAATTTCTATTATTGCATGTCCGTCTCACCGATCTACCATACCATCTATGCCATCAATCTAATGCAATATAAATTATACCATGTATCCACGTTATGATATAATCAACAAAATTAGTACCACACAGACGTGTAGCTACAAGGGGTATTTACCCCCACCCTCCCCCTCGAGCAGATGATCAAAAATTGTAACCTGGTAATTAATACACACAAATTGCACATGGCCTCTTCTTTGACGCTTAGAGCTTTTGTTATTTTTTGTTGTTGATCTGTATACAGTGCATCGTTTATACAGCGGGCAGCGAGAAAATGAAATAATCAGAAGTAAAAGCTGATATACGACTGGTTACACAAAAGTTGTTTGTGTTAATTGAATTCTTGACCAGTTCTTTTTAACTGATTAATGATGAGCAAATATGGATGAATTAACTATTTTAGAGAAGGCATATAAGCTCAAAAAGGTTGAATTCCTTTTCAAGTTATAATATTCATAGAAAAAAATGAACAGACAAGTGGCTTTAAAGTATGCTCTATGCATGATTTCATGATCCTTTGTTCTCGAACACCTCTGTCGAAGTCATGTTATTTTCGTTTTCCTAAAATTATCCATAATCATATTACTTTCATAGATAAATGTAACATTTCCCGTTGATACAAGGTGGTCTATTTATTTATTTTTACTCTGGAAGAATGTAAGAATATTGATGGGATAGACTCAATAGGTTTAACTTAAATCATTTAAGTCTACGATTGATTTATTTTCGCTATGGCATTTCCTCCGTTGTATCGTAGATTGTGACAGTAATCTCTGTCAAAACGGCTGGTGTGAGGAGACTATGAAAACTTCAGATGTCACTGCTCTGCCGGATATCGAGGAAGACGTTGCAATAAATGTGAGAATTAAAGATGACCATTTAAACAAACTGAAATTGAAAAAGGTATTGATTGCACTAAAAACACTTTCGCATACAAAGGGCTTCATTGCAGTGGAGTTTACAATTTAGATACATGATATAAATACCTCAACAACAATTTACAACTATCATTAACTACTCGAATTATGTTATGCAAATAAGTATAGCGTAAAATCACCTAATTAAGCCAAACGTATTAGTATTATAGATGTTGGTATTCTACAGTATCAATGTCATTAAGTGTAATTGGTCGTGGGAATTGTGGAGCAACAATTTCATAAACGAAAATTTATATTTTGAAAATCCAGTGAATCTGGATCGGTACTCCATGCCTATTCACAAATGATGTAGATGTATGACAGTGCGAGTCAATATATTCCTCTGTTCCTACCTCTTTTTATAGCAACCTAATCTTTCTCAAATATCCTGATACTCACCTCTTTTTTTTCTATTTCTCTGTCTGTCTTCCCGACCCTCTCTCTTTCCATTTTCTCCTGCTTTCTCGCTCTCTCCATCTTCTTTCTAAAATAGTCCAATATCCCTTCTACTAACTATATTTTCGTATACACTGGTTGATTTCATGCAAATATCAACGTACTATATAAGTTCTTTTTCAATGTCGATATCATTCTTCAGTATCATTTTCGAAAAACGAGACGACGACGACGACGACGACCCCTTCGTCTACACTGAAATCAACATCACAAGACTCGTGCTCCACTGACAATGCAGGTGATCTAAGTACAATACTCATCTTTATTTCAGTATTACTTTCATTTGTTATGATAAGTGTGTTTAATGCTTCCTAACCCTAGACACATTTTAAGACCAGGGGTAGCATGCCTTGCACCGCCAAAAAAAAGGGTTTCCAGATTTTCGTTTGACCGCCCCCACCTTATTGCAGATGTATTCTCGTCGAACGCCAGTGGGGCGCCCCATGCTACACACTCCGATAGCAAGACGCACAATCCACCCATGTATCTAAAAAGATTATCATCTAAGCAGCGTAGTCCAACAGTCCCTATGCTATATTGTTTAAGACTTTTCACTGTCATACGAGTGGTTCTGGGTTCGATCTCTGTTCTGTACTGTCATCATTAGTCATTGTGTTTTTACCCACATGTTGCCTCTCTTGACCCACGTGTAGATGGGTATCTAGCAATGCTGGGGAGTACTGATATAGCTACCATGAATACATTAAACCTACTCATAGCAGTCATAATTGTGTTGCTATTCCCCCGTTCCCTCGGTCACCCCTCCATCACACTTCCTTTGCAGTTTTGTCTATTTCCCACACCCTTCGTGTTTAATTCAAAACTTTGCTGCTCACAGTATAAGATTCATAAGAGTTATGAATTTTTTTAGGTCATTTTTTTCTTCAAATTGTATTTTATCTCGTTTTCTTACAGCCCGTACTATGTTATGTGTTCATATTTTCAGTACAAACCACTACACCAGAATCAACAACGATGCCTGTGACGGAACCCACCACGTCAACGCCTGTTACAAGTACCCGTAAGCGAAATATTTACGAGGATTTGCTTTATAGAAAATCTGAACAATTAGAGGCCCATCCTGGTGAAAATTGTAATGAAATATGATAAAAAGAAAACATTTAAGGTGTTTCAAAGCTCTGGAACACTATCACTATGTTACGCTCTCTGCGTCCCTCTCTGTTTCTCTCATTCTCCTATCACTCTCTCTCTCTTTCTCTCTGTCACACACACACATAAACACATACGCACCCTCACTTTCCCACACATTCTCTCTGTCTATATAAATAAATCCATGTTTCCCCATTTCCTCTCTTTCTCTCTCCTATTCAGATTATGAATATGGTATACATGCAGAAAGGTAACGGTATAATAAGCATTCTGCTGTCAATGTGCCTGTGTTTTCACATATTGTTGAGTAATAATAATAAGATAATAAGCTATTTAAAACAACAAATCTATTTAATTTCAATTCTGATTCCAAAAAGGTTAGACACATAATGTCATCTAGACGAAAGAAATGGTAAGGTTAATTTCACTTAAAAGTATATGTATTGTTAAACAATAATGACCATACGAGAGAAGCATTTCCCGACAGTTTGTGTCACAGTAACATAATTTTTTTGAACAAAAACATATTCTTATTTAAAGATATTTCATCACAAGTTCTCTTGTTCATGATATTTTTGTCATTGTTTACATTATTTCGATTATAGCATCCTTCACGACTCGCGACGTAACTTCAATAGCTACTATGGATCCGACCACATCAAATCTCGCTTCAATTCAAAGTAAGAAATTATCTAATGTCATATTCCATGTTCATCTCTCTCTCTCTCTCTCTCTTTCTCTCTTCACTCCCTCTCCCCCTCTCTTTCTCCCGCTCTCTCTCTCTCTCTCTCCCTCTTTCGTTCTCTTTAATCCATGCTCACCATGTTCGTTTACCATTATCTCATTTTGTCATTCATCATCACTTTCTATTTTCTCTCTCTCTCTCTCTCTCTCTCTCTCTATCTGTCTCTCCATGCCTCCCTCTTTCGTTTTCTCTCAGGCGCCAAAAGCTAGGAATTAAATATCATTTAATGATTATTCCAGTAAGATTTGTTAAATTTGGGTAAATATTAATTTATTTTTTTTTGCCCAAGGTTGTATCATCAGGTGTATATCATATTTCTTCTTCAGAAACAACTACTACACAAGACACCACAACGATGCCTACTACGGAAGCCACCACCTCACATCCTACTACAACGACTCGTAAGAAAACTTCATTTACACTACCTCCCTTTCGTCTCTCTCTCTCTCTCTCTCTCTCTTTCTCTCTATCTCTCTCTCTCTGGCCCTCTTTTGTTTTCTATAACCATGCTCGTCCTTTTCGTTTACCGTTATCTCATTTTTTTTTGTATTCATCGTCACTTTTTATATTCTTTTTATCTATTTTTCTTCTCTTTCTTGAGATCTATTTTATATGCTATCTCACTTCCCTTCTCTTACTATAATTTTTTTCTTTCCGTCTCTCCATGCCTCTCTCTTTTGTTTTCACGTTCACGTATATAGAATATGTAAAGCAACATCTTGTTCTCGGCACTCGCCAAGGTGCCAAAAACTAGGAATAAAATATCATGTGATGATAATTTTTTTTGTTGCCCAAGGTTGTATTATCAGTTGTATATATCATATTTCTTCTTCAGAATCAACTCCTACACAAGACACCACAAACATGTCTACGACGGAAGCCACCACCTCACATCCTACCACTACTATTCGTAAGAAAACTTTATTAACACTATCTCTCTCTCGTTCTCTCTCTCTCTCTCTCCCTCTCTCACTCTCTCTCTCTCTCTTTCTTTCTCTTGCCGTCCCTTCTCCCTCTCCCTCCTTCTCTCTTGCTCTCCCTCCCTCTCTCTCCCTATCTCTCTCTCTCTCTCACACATACACACACACTCTCTCTCTCTCTCTCCCTCTTTCTCTCTCTCTCTTCACTCTCTCTCTCCTCTCTCTCTCTCTCTCTCTCTCTCCTCTCTCCCTCTTTCTTTCTCTCTTCGTTTCTTCATTCTCTCTCTTTCTCTCTTTCTCTCTCCCTTTCTCTCTCTTTCTCTCCCTCTCTCGTTCTCTCTAACCGTGCTCACCCTTTAATAAATTAATAAATAAATAAATTTCGTTTACCATTATCGCAATTGTTTTCATATATCCTCACTTTCTATTTTTTTTCTCTCTCTCTCTTTCTCTACCTTTCTCTTTCTCTTTCGATTTCTATTTTATATGTAATCTCACTTCCCTTCTGTCTCTACCATCTTTTTCTCTCCGTCTCTCCACGCCTCTCTCTTTTGCTTTCACTTCACGTGTATACATTATGCTACCAAGTGAAGCAACTTGTTCTCGGCAGCCGCTCAGGCGTCAAAAGCTAAGAATTGAATATCATGTGATGATTTGTCCAGTAAGATATGTTAAATTTGGGTAAATATGAATGTGAATGTATTTTGCCCTCGGATTGTATTATCAGTTGTATATATCATATTTCGTCTTCAGAATCAACTAATACACAAGACACCACAACGATGCCTTCGACGGAATCCACCACCTTACATTCAACGACAGCTACGCGTAAGAAAACTTCAATGAAAATTTGTTCTCGGCAGCCGTTGAGGCGCCAAAAACAAGGAATTTAATATAATGTGATGATTTGTCCTGTAACATTTGTATGAAATTGCGGGAGTTCTCCATTTTGCTGTTTATAATTAAATTATCCAAACTGGTTTTGTAGAAAAAATTACAAAAAATAAGATTGATTCTCATATAAAGTATGAGATGATAATCGCTGGTAGATTGGTTTCTTTTTTACCTCCAGTATTTTACATGGATTATCAACACAAATCCAAAACGTTATTTGCCAATATATATGAAATAGCGTCAAAATTGCGTAATCAAAATTTTATTATCGTGGATTTATGTTATCTTTACAGAACTTAAAAATACTTAACACAATATGTATTTATGTGGGTAAACACCTCTGGTAAATATTTTCTGTTCTTTATCATTATGTCTTGATAAATTGTGCCAAACTTGATCAGCTACTGACCACCTATCTCAACTTAACGCTGTACTACTCGCTTTCAAGTCATTTCCTCAAACTATTTTGGGCTAAAAAATGTCTCGCTTAAAGGCACTATGTCCCATTTGCAGGCCAAAAAAAAATGAAAAGATTAAATTCCAACGGCATTTGAAAGACAATACTAATTTAGAACTTCCCTTAAAAAAGGGGGGCTTGAAAATGTCTTTAAGTGGGAAAATAACGACTATTAGTTGTCGAATCGACTTAGGAGCTATAGAGCCAGTAAGTAATAGTCTGATTTTTCAGACCATTGTACCGAATGGTCGTAGGGTTTTATGCTGCGCAAAGATTCAATCAGTTTAATTTCTCTCTCTCTTTCTCTCTCTCTCTATCTCTCTCTCTGTCTCTCTGTCTCTCTCTCTCTCTCTCTCTCTCTCTCACGTCTCTCTCTCTCTCTCTCTCTCTCTCTCTCTCTCTGTCTCTCTCTCTCTCTCTCTCTCTCTCTCTCTTTCGTGCTCATCCCTGCCCACCTTTTTCGTTTACCATTTTCTCAATTTTGATCATTCACCCTCACTCATGCTCTGTCTCTCTGTCTCTCTCTCTCTCTCTCTCTGCATTTCTTTCTCTTTCGATTTCTATTTTATCTGTTATCTCACTTCCATTGTCTCTCTCTAATTATATTTCTCCGTCTCGCCATGACTCCCTCTTTCGCTTTCTCTTTCACGTGTTTACAATATGCTACAACGTGAAGCAACATCTTGTTCTCGGCAGCCGCTCAGGCGTCAAAAGCTAGGAATAAAATATCATGTGATGATTTGTTTAATTTGTTAAATTTGGGTATATATAGATTTGAATTTATTTTGCTCCAAGTTGTATTATCAGGTGTTCATATCATATTTCTTCTTCAGAATCAACTCCTACACAAGACACCACAACGATGCCTACTACGGAAGCCACCACCTTACATTCAACGACAGCTACGCGTAAGAAAACTTCATTTACACTACCTCCCTTTCGTCTCTCTCTCCCTCTCTCTCTCTCTTTCGTTCTTTCTAATAACCATGCTCACCCTTTCAGTTTACCATTTTTTGTTCATTCACCCTCACTCATTCTCTGTCTGTCTCTCTCTCTTTCCCCTCTCTTTCTCTCTCTCTCTCTTTTGTTCTCTCTAAAAAACCATGCTCATCCTTTCCGTTATCTATTTTCTCAATTTTGTTCATTCACCCTCACTCACTCTCACTCTCTCTCTCTCTCTCTCTCTCTGCATTTTCCTTCTCTTTCGATTTCTATTTGATATAATTGTTATCTCACTCCTTCTCTCTCTCCAATTTTCTCTCTTCGTCTCTCCATACTTTTCTCTTTCGCTTTCTCTTTCACGTGTATACAATATGCTACAACGTGAAGCAACATCTTGTTCTCGGCAGCCGCGCAGGCGTCAAAAGCTAGCAATAAAATATCATGTGATGATTTGTCCAGTAAGATTTGTTAAATTTGGGTAAATATAAATTTACATTTATCTTGCCCCTAGGTTGTATCATCAGGTGTATGTATCATAATTTTCTTCTTCAGAAACAACTGCAACACAAGACACCACAACGATGCCTTCGACGGAAGCCACCACCTCACATCCTACCACTACTATTCGTAAGAAAACTTTAGTTAACACTATATCTCTCTCGTTCTCTCTCTCTCTCTCTCTCTCTCTCTCTCTTTCTCTTGCCGTCCCTTCTCCCTCTCACTATCTCTCTCTATTTCGTTCCCTCTAACCATGCTCACCCTTTTCGTTTACCATTATCTCAATTCTTATCATTCATCCTCACTTTTTTAATTCTTTCTATCTCTTTCCCTTTTTTTCTCGAGTTCTATTTTATATGTAATCTCACTTCCCTTCCCTCTCTACAATGTTTTTTCTCTCCGTCTCTGCACGCCTCTCTCTGTTGCTTTCACTTTCACGTATATATACATTATGCTACAACGTGAAACAACAGCTTGTTCTCAGCAGCCGCCAGGGCGTCAAAAGCTAGGAATTGAATATCATGTGATGTTTTGTCTCTCTTCGTCTTTTCTTTTTCTTTCTTTCTCTCTCTCTCTCTCTCTCTCTCTCTCTCTCTCTATCATCAGGTGTATATATCATATTTCTTCTTCAGAATCAACTACTACGCAAGACACCGCAACAATGTCTCTGATGGAATCCACCACCTCACACCTTACCACAACGACTCGTAAGAACATTTCATTTACACCACCTCTCTCTCTCTCCCTCTCTCTCTCACTCACTCTCTCTCTCTCTATCTTCTCTCTCTCTCTCTCTCTCTCTTTCCCCTGTTTCTCTCCCTTTTCTCTCCCCTCTCTCTCTTTCTCTCCCTCTTTCGTTCTCTCTAACCATGATCAGCCTTTAAATGATAAATAAATGAATGAATAAATAAATAAAATTCTTTTACCATTATCGCAATTTTTTCATATATCCTCACTTTCTATTTTTTTCTCTCTCTATCTTTCTCTGCCTTTCTCTTTCTCTTTCGATTTCTATTTATTATGTTATCTAACTTCCATCGTCTTTCTCTAATTTATTTCTATCCGTCTCTCCATGCCTCTTTCTTTTGCTTTCACTTTCACGTATATATACATTATGCTACCACGTGAAGCAACAGCTTGTTCTCGGCAGCCGCCAGGGCGTCAAAAGCTAGGAATTGAATATCATGTGATGTTTTGTCTAGTGAGATTTGAGTAAATATGAATTTAAATGTATTTTGCCCCCGGTTGTATCATCAGGTTTATATATCATATTTCTTCTTCAGAATCAACTACTACACAAGACACCGCAACAATGTCTCCGATGGAATCCTCCACCTCACACCTTACCACAACGACACGTAAGAAAACTTCATTTACACCACCTCTCTCTCTCCCTCTCTCTCTCTCTCTCACTCACTCTCTTTCTCTCTCTCTCTCTCTCCACTCTCTCTCTCTCTGTCTGTCTCTCTCTCTCTCACTCACTCTCTCTCTCTCTCTCTCTCTATCTCTTTCATCTCTCCTCTCCTCTCTCTCTCTCTCTTTCGTTCTCTCTACAAATCATGCTCACCCTTTCCGTTTACTATTTTCTCAATTTTGTTCATTCACCCTCACTCATTCTCTCTCTCTCTCTCTGTCTGTCTGTCTGTCTCTCTCTCTCTCTCTCTACATTTTCTTTCTCTTTCGATTTCTATTTAATATGTTGTCTAACTTCCATTCTCTCTCTCTCTCTAATTTATTTATATCCGTCTCTTCCTGCCTCTCCCTTTTGATTTCACTTTCACGTATATATACATTATGCTACCACGTGAAGCAACTTCTAGTTCTCGGCAGCCGCTCAGGCGTCAAAAGCTAAGAATTGAATATCATGTGATGATTTGTCCAGTAAGATTTGTTAAATTTGGGTAAATATGAATGTGAATGTATTTTGCCCCCAAGTTGTATCATAGGTGTATATATCATATTTCCTCTTCAGAATCAACTACTGCACAAGACACCACAACGATGTCTACGACGGTCGCCACCACCTTACATTCAACGACAGCTACGCGTAAGAAAACTTCAATGAAAATTTGTTCTCGGCAGCCGTTGAGGCGTCAAAAACAAGGAATTTAATATAATGTGATGATTTGTCCTGTAACATTTGTATGAAATTTCGGGAGTTCTCCATTTTGCTGTTTATAATTAAATTATCCAAACTGGTTTTGTGGAAAAAATTACAAAAAATAAGATTGATTCTCATATAAAGTATGAGATGATAATCGCTGGTAGATTGGTTTCTTTTTAACCTCCAGTATTTTACATGGATTATCAACACAAATCCAAAACGTTATTTGCCAATATATATGAAATAGCGTCAAAATTGCGTAATCAAAATTTTATTATCGTGGATTTATGTTATCTTTACAGAACTTAAAAATACTTAACACAATATGTATTTATGTGGGTAAACACCTCTGGTAAATATTTTCTGTTCTTTATCATTATGTCTTGATAAATTGTGCCAAACTTGATCAGCTACTGACCACCTATCTCAACTTAACGCTGTATTACTCGCTTTCAAGTCATTTCCTCAAACTATTTTGGGCTAAAAAATGTCTCGCTTAAAGGCACTATGTCCCATTTGCAGGCCAAAAAAATGAAAAGATTAAATTCCAACGGCATTTGAAAGACAATACTAATTTAGAACTTCCCTTTAAAAAAGGGGGCTTGAAAATGTCTTTAAGTGGGAAAATAACGACTATTAGTTGTCGAATCGACTTAGGAGCTATAGAGCCAGTAAGTAATAGTCTGATTTTTCAGACCATTGTACCGAATGGTCGTAGGTTTTATGCTGCGCAAAGATTCAATCAGTTTAATTTTGGCCATTACAAGATGTGGGTTATTGATGTAGACAAATGCTCATGTACCCTTTACAGCTCATTTTATGTATGTTATTACCAAAGATGAAAAAGCCAGTCAGTCACTCAATAGTGTCTGACAGTGAAGTCTAGCAAGTAAACGGGTTTCCTTGCATAATTTGAATATTAGGACACTGCTAACGTTTAAATTTCACAGATAGGACATACATGACATATTCATAATTTCTGCAAAGTTCTACATAATTTGATGTTGGCTGCAAAAGGGACATATTATCTTTAAAGGAAAAACGAACTGGCTCCCGTGTATATGAATTCAAAATAGCTTCATCTCAGTCCTAAACTACCGATTATGTCCCTGGTTTTCTACCCAGCATGCACCATTCTGTTCACTGCAGACACTTAGTCTTAAAAATATACCCATTAAAATAATCACAGCTTTATTCACTACTCTTTGCGGCATATTTAGCACTAAAATGCCACTAAAATAACATCAAGTAATAAAATGCATAAGTTGATTTCCTCGAATTCTCCATTGTTATTATTATAGCCTAATTCATATGAACTTATTTGTCAACGCGTCTGATGAAATGTATGGTATGGTATTTGTATTCAGACTATGGTCGATCGCACCGACAATTGACAATTTATTTTTTCTAACAATTTCGGTGATCACCCTAGTATCACATGCCAGCTGGCACCCCCTCACCTATGCCGGAGTGACCTAGGTTTAAAACCGAAAGTCTGAGAAATGAACCTCAAGGACTGGTAAGATGGCATTTTGAAAAGGGTGGGGTGAGTGCGAAGTACACATGTGCATACAGAGGTGATATTTGCGCGCGCGTAAACACAAGTAAAGTACCGTACGTATACGTACAATGAGCTAGGCCGTCTCGTTGAGTAAATATAATTTTCTCAAAAAAAATAAAATAAAAAATAAAATAAAATAAGCAAGGGGGATGGAGGGGGAAAATTTCTAAAAATTGTCATTTATGACATGATATTGTATGCATGTATATATGTATATGTGAATAAAAAATTCATAAAATAGTGTGTGGCAAAAATAGTCAACTGTGACTAATTGCCAAACAAAATCAAATCAAGAAGAAGAAGAGAGGGTCTTTAGACAATCCATGCACGGCGCACTTTTCGTGAACAGGTATTTGGGTTTTATGCAGTGACCATAATGCACATAAATTTGTCCGCCGCTGGCTGCGTGCGAGCGCTGAGTGCATTGTGCAAGCCAAATGGATAGACGGAAAGAACTGGGTAGCCTCTAATCGGGCACATCTACAAGGAGGTCAATGAATATGCATATCAATGACGACGTGTCAATTCATGAATATTGATGTTCTTGACTGCGCGCGTACGTACGTGCAGAATTGAGGTCATGTATGGAGGTGGAACGTGCAACACAGTGGCTCAGTGAAATAGGGGCAAAATCTTACCATTATACAGTTGTATTAATTGTCTGTGGTTATGAGGTAGAAGTATTTGAGTGTTAAGCATATTTATTGAGTTTCGATTTTGATAGCGTGTTTATACAAATTTGGCGATTCTTTTGGTCGTTTTTGAACTCCAAAGAGCACGTGGCCAACTACCGGCCAACTCGGTCGTCCCTGAAACCCGGGCCAAACCACCTCCCTGCAGGTGTGCCCGCCTACCTCTACATGTGCCCGAGAAGAAGGGAGGGTAATAAGCCATACAGCTATAGTGTCGTATATAATTTATATCGATTATTCTAGATATGTAAAGGATGTTATAACGCTTGCTAAGAAAGTCTAAGATACAAATTTGAAATTAGCTTTACAAATATCAGGTCAACTTATTTTCATTGATTTTCTTTGGATTATACTTGTTTAAAATGGCAAATTAAAACATCGCCTCCCTGTAGATGTGCCCGCCTACCGCTACATGTGCCCGACATAATGGTAGGTGTAGCAAAGCATTCAACTAGCGTTGTATATTATGAATATCCGACATGTAAACGATGTAAAAAAAAGCTCCCTTATATACCGAGTTTCCAACTATCAATTCAACATCTTTTCATTGATTTTCATTTGGATCATTCGTGTTTAATGTTGTCAAAACGTCATCACCTCCCTGTAGATGTGCCCGCATACTGATGTGCCTGAGATAAGGGAAGTGAATAAATAGGCCTACAAATAGTATTATATTTTCAATATACGAGAGATAACGGATGTAACAAAGCTCTCTAATATACAAATGAGTTTCCAACTATCAATTCAGGCTTCTTTTCATTGATTTTATTTGAATTATACGTGTTTTACGTTGTCAAAACATCACCTCCCTGTAGATGTGCCCGCATATATATGACTTGTGCACGAGGAGAGGAGGGTGAATTAAGCAATTAATACAGCTACGGTGTTGTATATTGAATATCCGACATGTAAAGTATATAATAATGCTTCTCTTATACAAATGAGTTTCAAAAATATCAATTTATCTTCTTTTCATTGATTTTCTTTGGGTTATACGTCTTTACGTTGTCAAAACATCACCTCCCGGCCTGTAGATGTGCCCGCCTACCGCTACATGACTATGCCCGATATAGGGAAGTGTAGTAGCCTAAGGCATACAACTATAATGTTGTATATTGATTATCCGAGAGATAACGGATGAAATAAAGCTTCCTAATTAGATACAAATGAGTCTCACAACTATCAATTAATCTTCTTTTCATTGATTTTCGTTGGATTTTAATCATTTTACGTGTTTTACATTATCAAAACATGCACCTCCCTGTAGATGTGCCCGCCTACCGCTACATGTGCCCGAGATAGGGTGAGTGTAGTAATAGGCATACAACTTGTGTTGTAAATTGAATATCCGACATGTAAAGGATATAATAAAGCTTCTAATATAAAAATGAGTTTCACAAATATCAATTTATCTTCTTTTCATGGATTTTCTTTGGATTTTACGTGTTTAACGTTGTCAAAACATCAACTCCCTGTAGATGTGCCCGCCTATACCGCTATAATTATGTGCCCGAGATATAGGGAGTGTAGTAATAGGCATACAACTAGTGTTGTATATTGAATATCCGACATCTTAAGGATATAATAAAGCTTCTTGAATACAAATGAGTTTCACAAATATCAATTTATCTTCTTTTCATTGATTTTCTTTGGGTTATACGTGTTTTACATGGTCAAAACATCACCTCCCTCTAGATGTGCCCGCCTACCTAGCTCTACATGTGCCCGAGATAGGGAAGTGTAGTAAGGCATACAATAAGTGTTGTATATTGAATACCCGAGAGATAACGCATGAAATAAAGCTTCTTAAAGACAAATGAGTTGATCAAAATATCAATTTATCTTCTTTTAATTGATTTTCTTTGGATTTTACGTGTTTTACGTTATCAAAACATGCACCTCCCGGCCTGTAGATTTGTCCGCCTACCGCTATACATGTGCCCGAGATAGGGGAAGTGTAGTAATAATGAAGGCATACAACTAGTGTTGTATATTGAATACCGAGAGATAACGCATGAAATAAAGCTTCTTAAATACGTTGAGTTTCACAAATATCAATTGATCTTCTTTTCATGGACTTTCTTTGGATTTTACGTGTTACACGTTGTCAAAACATCACCTCCCTGTAGATGTGCCCGCCTACCGCTTCATAATATGTGCCCGAGATAGGGGAAGTGTATAGGCGTATTACTCAGGCACGGATCCAGGATTTCTTAGGGAGGCCCAAATTTGAAATTATGCGAGCCAAATGCGAGACAAAAATCCGCATCACCCCACTACATGCAGGCCCCGCTGAAAGTTTTCAAAGTGGGTGGGGAGGCTAAATTATTTACGATCGGGTCGTAAATTGGCTTGGGGTCAGGGGCAGAGCCCTCAAAAGCTCAGGGGGTATGGGCATTTAAATACGGTCAGATGAGCATATTTTGAAACCTTATTCATGACACTGGCAGGACACTAATTGGCGTGGGATCCAGGGTGCGGGGCCCCCAGAAGCTCAGGGGTTTAAGGCATAAAATTACCGTCAGATGATCATCCTGGGGCCCGCCTTAGGGCCCTAGGTGGCGTCCAAGGGGCAGAGCCCCCGGAAGCTCAGGGGTTTTAGGCATTTAATCACGGTCAGATGAGCATATTTTGATACCTCATTATTTTGTGACACTGGCAGGTCACTATTCTTTCTTTCTTTCTATTTCTCTTTTATATACTTTTTCAAAAGAGTGGGGGGTAGGAGCTCGAGGCCCCGAGCCCCGCCGTTCCGCAGGTCCTGACATGTAGGCCTCTAAAAAGCATATTTCTTGCCTGACTGTAAATTTTGGAATTTTCCAACAAACGCATAAAAAAGTATAATTTACTAAAAAGTGATGAAAAATCTCTGAAAATTATGTCATTTCAGCAACATTTGTAAATCACCGGTGTCGAATTAGAAATAAACTACGTCTGAATTTATTGGGGAGGGCAGGCAACAAGCCCCATCAGTACGCCAGTGCCCCCCCCCCCGATTTTGTTGGCGGGAAAAATCGCAACTGATTTCCCCTACCTTTTTTATCTTTTTCTTTCTCTCTTCTTGCTCTTTCCCTTCCCTTCCTTCTCTCTTTAAGGTTTGCTGGGGGAGGCAAGGGCATTTCCCCGATCCACACGTTGTTGGCGGGATTAATCGCAACTGATCACCCCTTCCTTTCACCCTTTTCTTTTCTTCTTCCTCTTTTTTGTTCCATTTAGCTCTCCTCTTTCCCTTTCCCTTCCTTCTCTTTTTGGCGGGGGCGGGGGACAGTGCTATTTTTAAAAACTCAACATCACCCCTCCCCCCTTTGAGCGCCAGGGGAGGGCCCATCTTTTCTTTTTTAACAAAAAGGGTGTTATTACCTGGTTTTTGTTGTTGCTAGGAGCCCCTGGATCCGCCACTGCCATGTACTGTAGCTGCTCTTGAAACAGCCAGAAACTGACAGAGTTAGGCTATGCTCATGGCCTCATGGAAATTTACGTTTACTGTTAGTCTGTGCTTACAAACAGGCTTTAGACACCCAGGTGCAGAAAAATAATGAGTGGTGAGTTGTGATCAAAGTATTACCTACTCAAATTTTGAAATCCTAGTGTCTTATGATAATTTCTGTTATGCATGTACATAATATATTTAAGATGAAAAAGAAAGAGAATAAATAAATCTCTGTTAGACAAATTTAGTCATATTTCCCACATAAGGCTTTCTCAGGTTTTAATGAGACTATACATTGAACATACATCTTAATGTGCACGCAGTTGTCTTGACAACAAGTGCAAAGCAATAGAGTAGGAGAGAGAGAAAGTGAGAAATACAGTGTCCATTGCAGAACCTTTTCATGATCATATTTTTAGATAAACATGTATATAAACATGTATATATATATATATATATATATATATATATATATATATATATATATATATTTATTATATACACTCGTGTATATCCCAGTTACATTGCAAAGTGATGCTAATGTGAAGCCATAGAGCAAACCTTGATGTTTATGAAGAGGATTAGTGTTAAACTTTTCTTTTTAAAAGAAAATATGGTTGACTCTACAAAAGATTATTGAACACTTTCAAAACATCTTTTAAGTCATGCTTGTGATGATCTGGACATCAACTACATTTTTGTTGATGATTAGAATAAATGAGTTGGTTTACCAAAATGATGTTGCTTTTGACAAGTATCTTTGTAAAAGTTGGGTGATGCTTATGATGCATATTTATGAATTATATAAATTTATTTTGTTTCATTTCAGATACAATTTATCACTTCACAAATAAGGAAAAGAAATATAAGCATTTGTATGACTTGGCAGGTCTCTTAAGCCCTTTTGTTTTAGTTTTCAGGTTTTTATGAAAGCACAAACCATTCCACTAATATGGACTTGATAATCTTGAAGCTTAATTATATTAGACAGGAAACATCGAATCGAGCCACATTTATGTGCAAAATGTAATATCTGGCTAGCACATCTGCAGGGAAAGATACGGTTGACCAATTAAAACATGTTATTATTCAAAGGAATTTATTTTTTCATTTTAAAAATCAAAGCACTACCCCTTCCATATGGACTTGTTAAAGATTAAAGCTTAATTACATTTGACAGGAAGCATGGAATCGAACCACAAACATGCATCTGTGTAAAATTTAATAATTAGGTTAGCACATGTCAGGGGCGGATCCAGCTGGCGGCAAGGGAGGCCTAAAGGGGCCTTCGTGCGAAAATTTGAAAATCGTGCCGGCCGATTATTCGCTCAGTGGGGGGTAGTGAGCACAATTTTTTTGGGGTTATTTTTTTCAACACCCCTTGGGCGCCAGGGGAGGGGGCCCATCTTCCATTTTTTTCAAAAAAAGGCTGTTTTTACCTGTTTTTTTTAGAGGGGCCTGGCCCCGGGCCCCTCCTGATCCGCCACTGGCACATGTGCAGGAGGAGATAGTTGAACAAATGAAACACGTAATTATTCCCCCAAAAAAAAAAAAAAAAATGACAAGAAGTTGAATTGATATTTTTGAAACTTATTTGTATCTTGGGAAACTTTATTTGATCCTTTAAATCTCGGAACTTCAATATAGGCCTACAACAAATTACCCTCCCCTCCCCGGGCAAATGTAGCGGTAGGCGGGCACATCTACAGGAGGTGATGTTTTGAAAACGTAAAACACGTTTAATCCAAAGAAAATCAATGAAAAGAAGTTGAATTGATAGTTGGAAACTCATTTGTATATAAGGGAGCTTTTTTACATCGTTTACATGTCGGATATTTAATATACAACACTAGTTGAATGCCTGGCTACAGCTACCATTATCTCGGGCACAGGCGGGCACATCTACAGGGCGGTGATGTTTTGACAACGTAAAACACGTTTAAACCAAAGAAAATCAATGAAAAGATGTTGAATTGATAGTTGGAAACTCATTTGTATATAATGGAGCTTTTTTACATCGTTTACATGTCGGATATTTAATATACAACACTAGTTGAATGCCTGGCTACAGCTACCATTATCTCGGGCGCATGTAGCGGTAGGCGGGCACATCTACAGGGAGGTGATGTATTGACAACGTTAAACACGTATAACTCAAAGAAAATCAGTGAAAAGATGTTGAATTGATAGTTGGAAACTCATTTGTATATAAGGGAGCTTTTTACATCGTTTACATGTCGGATATTTAATATACAACACTAGTTGAATGCCTGGCTACACAGCTACCATTATCTCGGGCGCATGTAGCGGTAGGCGGGCACATCTACAGGGAGGTGATGTATTGACAACGTTAAACACGTATAACTCAAAGAAAATCAATGAAAAGATGTTGAATTGATAGTTGGAAACTCATTTGTATATAAGGGAGCTTTTTTACATCGTTTACATGTCGGATATTTAATATACAACACTAGTTGAATGCCTGGCTACAGCTACCATTATCTCGGGCACATATAGTGGTAGGCGGGCACATCTACAGGGAGGTGATGTTTTAATTTGCCATGTTAAAGTATATTCCAAAGAAAATCAATGAAAATAAGTTGACCTGATATTTGTAAAGCTAATTTGTATCTTAAACTTTCTTAGCAAGCGTTATAACATCCTTTACATATCTAGAATAATCGATATAAATTATATACGACACTATAGCTGTATGGCTTATTACCCTCCCTTCTTCTCGGGCACATGTAGAGGTAGGCGGGCACACCTGCAGGGAGGTGGTTTGGCCCGGGTTTCAGGCAGACGACCGAGTTGGCTGGTAGTAGGCTATACGTTGGCCACGTGCTCTTTGGAGTTCAAAAACGACCAAAAGAATCGCCAAATTTGTATAAACACGCTATCAAAATCGAAACTCAATAAATATACTTAACACTCAAATACTTCTACCTCATAACCACAGACAATTAATACAACTGTATAATGGTAAGATTTTGCCCCTGATTTCACTGAGCCACTGTGTTGCACGTTCCACCTCCATACATGACCTCAATTCTGCACGTACGTACGCGCGCAGTCAAGAACATCAATATTCATGAATTGACACGTCGTCATTGATATGCATATTCATTGACCTCCTTGTAGATGCGCCCGATTAGAGGCTACCAAAGAAGGAACTGGGGGACTTAGCACCCATTTTTCAAAGACAGTCTGTGTCGTAAGTGGCCACAAGGTGGCGCTGTTGTAAATACATCACCTCAGAGTTAGTTACGTGCCAGTTCGCTTCAACCTAGATTATATTATTTGGAAGCGAATAGAAACTTTGTATCATATTGTGATATTCGCTATACAAGAACGGTATGCTCTTCCTCTCTACCACGGGCCCAACCACCTCACATCCTACCACAAATACTCGTAAGAAAAGATCAGTATCACAGCCAGCCTCTCTCTCTCTCTCTCTCTCTCTCTATCTCTCTCTCTCTCTCTCTCTCTCTCTCTCTCTCTCTCTCTCTCTATCTCTCTCTCTCTCTCTCTATTTCTCTCTTCCTCTCTCTCTCTCTCTCTCTCTCTATCCCCCTCTCTCTCTCTCTATTTCTCTCTTCCTCTCTCTCTCTCTCTCTATCCCCTCTCTCTCTCTATTTCTCTCTTCCTCTCTCTCTCTTTCTCTCTCTCTCTCTCTCTCTCTCTCTCTATCCCTCTCTCTCTCTCTATCTCTTTTCCTTCCTGTTCCCATTTCTTGCACAAGGTGTTGCACTTTTCTGTTTCTCTCTGAAATCTAATGTTAACGAGTAGAAATGTACAATTTTATTTTTCTATTGCTCCAAATCTAAACGTCTTCGTTCAACTTAATTCGTTTTCAGCATCAACTACTTCTCGTGAAGCAACAACCAATTCTGTATCGGACTCGACCATATCAAATCCCACTACAACTACAAGTAAGCATGTTACCTTTATCTCTCTCTCTCTCTCTCAATCTATCTATCTTTCAATGATATTTAGTTGTATATGAAATGAAACGTATTTTACCCCTAAACAGAAGCATTTGTGAATTCGGGCCCATGTGTTTATATTATCTTTTATTATCCAGAATCAACGACTACACAAGACACCGAAACCATGTCTACGACGGGCTCAACCACTTCATGTACTACAACAGCTACTCGTAAGAAAACTTCAGTATCACCCCCTCTCTCTTTCTCTCTCTCTCTCTCTCTCTCTCTCTGTATATATATATAAATCTCTTTCTCTCAATATATCTATATTTCACTCAGTGCAACATTTATCAGATTTATTTCTCTTTTCCTTACATTCATTTTTTTTTCTTTCGACGCTTCCTTTGAAAGAGGCTATTATATTCTGTTATTTCAGACTTTCTGTAGGTGCCACTGCTTCTGTTGTTGTTGTTTATTGTTTGCTTTGTTTTCAGAATATTTTCTCACAATATCACCTGAATGATTCTTCCTTTTAACTAAATCGATTTCATGTAAGTCTTTTCGATATGTTCTCCACAAATCCAACGACAGGTACAACTCTCCTGTTTTAGTGTTTGGGTAATGGCATGTTTCTAAACTATATACTTTCGGATTACAGGTGTGCAGGTGATTATTCTGTGTAAGAAGTTCTGTCAAATTACACTTTTAAAGTTTTTATTTCCATACGGCCATCTACACACAAAAAAATTGAACCAGGAAAAAATATTTCATTCGTTAATGTTCGATAATCATAACCCTTGGAAGTCATAACATTTAGTCATAGCATATATCTATTTAACGCGCATGAAAACCAAGCATATGAGGGGGAAAAAGGGTTGTTCTGTATATAAATATAAGTATATATATATATAGATATATATATATACATAATATAATTACTCACCTCAAAAGATGCATAACACAAATGTTCGAAGGTTACGTACCTCTAAAATATGTTTATTGTAGTACTTGTAGTATAAGATAATCATTCGATCCCTCAGTGACACAGAATAGTTGTTTAATCGAGAAGTGGCATACTGCCTACGATTCGATAAGGGACTGTATTATCATCATTACTATTGATGGAATGTGGCTTTAGTGTGTACCTTTAATTGAAGAACGACAGATATTAATTTGTACATTAGCATTGGTATTCCCAATTGAAGGAGCACACAGTTGTAATTCGTATTCAGACTGTTATTCATTGAAGTGCTGGTCATTGCCCATAAAAAACATTAATCAAATCTAAATTTTCAGAATCATAGTGACATCAGTCTAGAAATGGGATTGTCTACGATCTGAAGCCGGTTTGGCCTTTATTCTGACGAGAATGCTCAAGTGCACTAAATTTCCGGTTGTTAGTATCCTTATCATCATTTGAAGCTAAATCACAAACATGATGTTTGTTTTAGCTTTCCATATCTAATACATGTATAATTTTTTTTTTTCGAAATCCTAACGCTGGATTATCGTAAAGTGTGCGGTGGGCTTAGAATTCGAATTTTTAAATACAATTAAGACCAGGAATTAGCCTAAAGATAGGCCGAAACCATTAAAATAAAAATGACAACAATGAAAAACATTTGTAGACGTAGACGATAATCCCCTTCTAACATAGAACTAAGACCTCGAGGAAGAACAGATCGAGCCATTATGTTCCTGGTTCTGAAGAGAGCAGTCTTAACGTATATTCTTGGAATTTTGATTTGCCGATTTTTAACCTTCATATGTATCAATACGGATCTATTCGGTGTATCTATCCACTGTGTTCTACAAATTGTAATGGATACATTATCAGACTAGTAATTGTCTAACAAAATAAACAGTAGGTTGAGTTCTGGTAAAGTTGGAAAATATTTGGTAAGAAAAAGAATAGCAAAATAGAAATGGCCCTGAAAAGAATTGCTTCTTAAACAATATACTCGAAAAATTAAAGAAATAGTTTAAAAGGGTGACCCAAACTTTATTCAAAATGTCCCATACCTACATGTTGTATACTTATCTGTGTGCAATGGATATGATTGTCCGTAAATTGAGTAAAGTCGCAAATTGTAATCAGATCGCAATTTGTAATCAGATGACCACCACTAAATTTTGTTTTTAGGTATCAGTGTCATGGTTCTGTTTTAGCTGTTTAATATACGTACAAAGGCAACTGTGTGGAATAAAATTATCTTCCTTCCACCCACTTATTTTAGAATCGACTGCAAAGATCTTTGTGACAGATGAAGGCACCGAGTACGAGATTTTTGTTGTAGATCTACAAGATGACCTAGACTTCACTTCTATCTCATCTTCTAAGAAACCCCGTTATATTACCTATGACTCCGTGGAAAAGAAGATCTACTGGACTGACAATGATGTAAAACGAGTTTATCGTGCTGATGAGGATGGTGGAAACATGGAGGAGGTAACTTCTGGTAACAATGGTATGATATATTCACGTATTCGCATAAATATGAATTTTTAGATATGATTGTATTCATTTTGCGAGGAATGATGTGGAATCTGAATCTGATATTGTTTGTATTATAATCCAAACATAATTGTGATATTTTGGCTAAGTTATTTTTATTACATAAATCATGTTGTAAATAGATCCAAAGGTCTGGCAGATTTTCCATATTATAACAGGTACGGCTGCACACCTCATGTAAAAAAAAAAGTATATACACATGTTTATATACCATCCAGTTGAGGGTTGTTGACATCTTCATTGAATGGACTCAGACGATACTATTGTTTAAAGACCTCCTCTTTATTATGGGATAAATATGATCTCCTTATTTCTACTAATTCGTTTCATTAATTCATTTGTTAAGAGGTCCCGCCTCCCTTGTTCCGACAAAGTTTTTTTTATAAATTAAATCGCAGATCTACGAGGTATTGCTATAGCCGAGACATCTCGCACTCTCTACATAGCGAATAAAAGTGAGAAGAAAATAACATCGGTATCGATTGCACAAGGAAGCTCGTTTCCTATGGTTGAGACGGGCTTTACATCCGGGTTATCTGAAGAGCCATATTCCTTAGAAGTGGATGAAGAGAAAGGGTGAGTCTGGCATGGTGTATCCAGGATATATACAATGACGTCCATTTTGTTTAATAATGGAGGTATATCCCTGGCCAATCCCTGCACGGGAACTTTTGATGTAAGATATGACATTGTACAATCCCCCAACGTTTGATTTTTCCCAAATACAATAACCATTTGTGACAACAACAAAAAAAGCTTTTCTTGATAGGTAGGTAGAATGTCCTGAAAAGGTTTTGAGCTCTTTTTACACTTAGTTAGCAGTTTCCCTCAAATTTTACCACGCGGAATGTTGATATCTGTGGGCGATCTTGGTTGCTTACCCCTCCTGTGACACACAGGTTAACTTTTTCTACATATACATGTACCTTATAATGTATAGTCTATCATGCACATGGCCTACAGATATTCATTTTAAGATGGAAATATCACAAGGGCATGAGGGAGAAATAGAGGGGTTTCTTACCCTATCGCTTGAGGGGACAGAAGTAAGCAGATTTTGCTTTAAAACGGGGTAAATATCGTTTTTTTTCCGTGAATATTTTTCGTTTCTTCGCAAAACAACCTCGTGTAAAGCCCAACGTTAATGAATAATTACAACAGGAACATCAATAAATTTGAAGGTGGTCTTTTATAAACAGGCAATTGAAATTTTGATCAGTAACTATTCCAAAAGGCATCAGAGCTGTCAGCTGTTAAAGTCTCTCTATTTTGGCTCGCTCGTACATAGTTACTTAGCGTATTACCAGCAATTGTGTCCAGAAAGAAAACAATTTATACACATCTATGATCTATGAAAACAGCAAGTCGTAAAAAAAGAATAATGCATTCATAACGGGAGGGGGGGTTAAAACTCTATCATTTCCAACAGGTTTTCGTAGGAGCCCCTTTTCCGAAGGTGTACTCTTTTTGGCGACCCCTCCCCCACTTTAAAAATACGTTCTGCCGTTCCTGATGTCCACAGTGCCGAAGAAATATACGCACAACCAAATAGTAACAAAACATTTAGATCACACCAAATTGATAAAGAAAAGAGATATTTAATTTAACTTTTCATATAACTGATTATATTAATGGTTAGCCATGTATGTTGACTAAAGGATATAATTGTGATACTTTGCGTGTTTTGTTTTTTCTAGTGTTGATATTGATTATCACGGCACGTTTGGTTTTCAGATTCTTGTATTGGTCAATGAAATACAATATCCAGCGCAAATTACTCAATGGATCTGGAAGCACGCAGACTGTATACCATAACGGCGATCTATCCGAAATCACCGGATTAAGCATTGATCTCAGTCGTACGTATTTCATATTTAGAAGGGTTTAGTAAAATGACATGTCATTTCAGATAAATGAATGGAAATTTAACAAGCCAATTAATCTATATGGCTCGTCTCCACCTGTGTGTTAATGGGCACCCGGTAGGATGAGAACGTCATTGTGGTTGAATTAGCATGTAGGCGACTAACTTTAACGCCCTCATGGAGTGGAGAATGTGCCCAGTATTGTGCAGAATGGTGATAGAATTAAATAACTGGGATAATAATGATACTGTAAGCGTATTGGTAAAGCGCTTCACAAGAAAACAGGTATTTTCATTATTATTATTTTGTATACGCTGATTTATCATGAAATTCTTTGAAATATCATTTAGGTAGCAAACATTGTAACGATTCTCAAATAAAGGCATTTTTGGAACCTGGCAAAAAGATAAATTTTATGAAAGAATGAAGATGATAAATAAGGAAACCAAGAGTTGTTTTGATGGGGTAGGCATCAACTTTTTATAATTCTCAACACAATGCATTGGTATGGTAGAATAAACACAAGACATATACAGTACAATAATTATGTGAGCGCCAAGTACTAAAAGTGATAATAGTTGTGTGTACTTGTATAGCGCTCATTTTATGTCGCACTTGGCGCTCTTGACGTTTGACCCCGGCATTGACTCCGCCGTCCGTATTTCTTATTTAGAAGGGTCATTTCAGATGTATGGAAAGAATCTTCATGAAGGTCTTTGGATTGCAAAATCATAGATTTATCATGAAAAGATAATTATGTTGCATTTGTATTACAATATCACGGTATTTCCCTTCATTCAATAATAGAAACATGACTTTGGTGATAATTATGATATAATCAGATAACAGACATTGTAACGATTACCTTCATTAAAAAGCGTTAAATCAGCGTTTTGCATAGTCGTGGGGAGACAATGTTGGCAGTGGCAGATTTAACAATTTAACTATTCATAAATATATATGCATGATTCCATGTCCTTCTTAGTGTCGATTTAACAGTACAGTTGTATGTCATAGGCTATCAAAAAGGAAAAAGCTATATAAATTATATGAAAATGAATTCAAAATTAACTGAAATGATCATTGTGTTATACGCCATGCACCTATACCACACACATGCATGCAGTATCTTTGTACGTGATCTTGTCTTGTATTTTCAGACTTTAATTTTAATCGATATTGATAGTTGTGTATGTTTTGTTATTGCATTTTTATTAAGTTAAAATTAAATTACTCAGGAGAATAATTTTTCTTTGTTTCGTTGTAAGATTTGCCAATTTTCTTTGTTTTGGCAGGAGATCCACGACGCATATTTTTCTGTGACTTTGGTGAGGAACGAACTTTCTACAAGGACGTAGGACAAGTACCTCTCACAATGGCTCACGAGCTCACAGACTACATGAATGACCCTGATATCAATGACGATAAAGAGCGAGAAAAACTGCGAGATATCAGGTACTTCAATTGCACCCTCTACTGGACCAAAGAGGACAGTCCGAGTGCTATCGCTGTCATGACAGAGTACGATCAAAGCAGCCGATCATTCGACATCAAAGAAACCAGTATGATTAGCAAACCCTTCCAATTGCTCATCATTAATGTAAATCCATGATCAATATTTGACAGAAAAGAGCCCGGTTGTCTATTGTTTATTTGATTCAGCGTAGTCAACATTGTCATATCAGATATGAGGTGGTAAACCACCGCAAAAAAAAAACGCCGCCTTTTTTTTTTTCGTTTGTTTTTTCTTTAATGTAAATAAATGGCAACGAAGGTCCTACGCGTTACACTAAACTCTGTGTTATAAGATACAGAAATATGACGCGTATTACACTTCATCATTACGTCATCATAACAAAAAAACACCGCCGCGGTTTTGCCACGTCATATCTGAACGAGGTTTTAAGAGACAGGAGGGGGGGGGGGGTCAACTACCAACTACACAAAGTGTGCCTACAAAATAAAGACATAATTATTACGTTGTTAATGTTGCTGGAAAAATACTTAAATTTCGGACTTATAAAATATCCCAATCTCCACCACGTTGGATATGCCGGTCCTGCCCCGCTGTAGCTACAATTTTGTCAAAGTGTACTCATCTTAAAGGGATCGTTTAACAGTGTTAAATCTGAGATACACGGCCCTACATGTTATTAGTGTCTGTGATATGGTGTAATAATGAAGCCCTAAAAAAATTGCGCTTCAAAATGATCAAGAAGTGCCTCAAAAAGTAAAAATCTTTGATTGACCGGTTTTACCATACTCGTTTTCCTAATAGACTATAGTGTTATGAAAACCATCAGGCGAACGGTTTTCAAAATTTGTAATTCCAATCATAAATATCTTGATAATCAGACAGGCGATCAGCTTGTAAAAGTCATGGGGTTCCTGACTGACCTAAAGGTTTATGATTATCATTGCATCATGAGCTAAATCCAGAATTTTGTTTCAGAATCTGAGACAAAGTTACCGGATCCCTTTAAAGGGAGAATGCTTAATTGAAAGTCACATTTCGACTTATTGCATCATATATTGTATAGCATGTAGGCTTATGCTGAAGTTGTCGGGGTTGTTTTAGAGGAACGATCACAATGATACACCACTGTACGTTCTTTCTTGCCAATTCATGTTATGATTTGTTGAAGTTTGCTTTTATGTGATATGCTTCTTTTATATGCTGTTTTGCTTTTCAATATGAAATTAATGGAACCATGTAAACATCGAGATACGAACGTAATGTTCAGACAGTAACAAGTCTGTATGCATGGTATAAACTAGAAGTGATAGATTATTATCATGCTTACTCGAATACCAGCTATCGAACTCTCATTTGCTGTCAAACTTTATATACTCAAAACTAAGATATCTTGGCAAAAAAAAAGGCATGAAACATTTTTATAGTCCAATGTCATAATGTACGGAATAAAAAAAAACACAAATTGAGAATGCAGAAGTGTAACTTGAATTATCGAATTATTTACCTAGGTAAACCGATTAGAGATACTTGTATAAAAATCACTATTAATTGTTTGTTATTCATATACATTACTTGTACATAATATTTCAGTAAATTGATAACTTATTTTCTTCAATTTTTTTGTTCATAGGTGTTATTGACAATGAAGAAGATCTATTCTCCTGATATAGGTTACTAAGTGAACATAAATATGTCTTCAGCCGTGCAATTAATGTTTTGAGTGGGATTCGTATATTCATATATATATAGTCTCCTGTAGAGTGCAATATGTATCTTTATTTGACATATTTATTTAATCATAATGAAAAGAAATGGATTCCTAGTCTTCTGATAGTACAGATGATTGGTTATGTTATACTGTTACCATGGTGATATTATAGGCCTTTGTGTGCTCAGCATTGGTCAGACTCCTTTACATTTAGAAATATGACTTTTCGAATTCAAATATTAGCATTTTGTTGCAAAACATTCAAGAATGCTTTCAATCCTACTTTGCTGTTTGTTGCTGTGAAATTAAATTAAAATGTATGTGTTAAACCTAAAAAGAGAGAATCTATTATAATGATTGTGCATTATGTTTTGAAACCGAATGATGCTATGCGATTGGAAGGAGGTTAGCAAAGAGGAACGATTTCCAAACAGTAGTTTGTCTTGTATGTTTATTGGTAAATGGCTGTATAATATATTCGATGAACTTCTAATAATGTCTTTCTGAAAAGAAATATTGGACATTTAGATACCGAAAATACACCCTAAATAAATACAACGTAGCGATAGAGGGAGTTTGGTTAATGCTTATCAATGTACTCTGACTATCGATATAAGGCGTTAAAAAAAGTTGTATTGCCCTTTGCGACCGACCCAAAAATCTTAAAATCTAAGGTTTTACGGTTTTTTAGGAAAAAAATGTTAGATGAATACAAAAATATGTATTTTGTTTGTTAAAATGGGATATAAATGCATAAAATCATCAAATTATTCCGAATTCTCACTCGTCTTCTGCCCTCCTAGTTTCGAAATCAGCGTAAACAAGTAGACCCAGGCCTCGTGTACTGTACGTGTATACCATGCACTGCACCAGCTAGAAACCAGCGAGATTTGGGCGACGTTCCCGTTCCCGTTTTGAGTTTTTTGGGCGACGGTCGCTGTTTTGAGTTTTCGACGGAAAGGCTCACAACACTTGGAAGTATTCATGACACATTTTGAAGGCACTAAAAAAGGTTTAAAATTTACGTAAAAACCTGATGAAAGGGACATATACATCGAGACATATGTTAAAATGTTATCAATTTGGAATCCGTTGATATATTTACAAGTTTTACAGGTAGTTGAAAACCAACTTCGTCAGCTGGGAAGCACAGAGTGTTGTCTCAACACAACATTGTAAACCATGGTTTATTATGAGGTGAAAAGATATGAATGGAATGATGTCGCTGAAACACATGTATTAAAGCGTTCTAAACTAAGAAATATCGGCCCAAAATGGGGAAATGAAAAAGAAAAAAAACCGACCGACTGACCCAGGTTTTGGCACAACATCTTTTTGTTTTAGGCCTTATGTCTGAGAGATTTATTCTATCACATATTTAGGCAAACAGTGAAAATCTAAATATTGTATAAACGTCAAAGTATTGAGGTTCTCATCCTTTCCACTTAGTCACCTATCATACACAAATAATATGATTCAAAATTAAATAATAGCTACCCCCAAGGAAAAAAAAGGACATACATTACCCCTTAAAATGAGACTTTCACTGAACTGCAAACCTGCCAAATGAAATGATTATTTCTCAGTGTTGGTAACAAATGTAAACGAGATGAGAAAGAATGAACGCCATGGCGACCAGAAGTGCAATGAATCGTGCCCGACATATTCATATCATCAGTATCCAATCATTGAGCCATGGCATGAACACTTTTAGTATAATCGTGGAGCATCCATGGTATAATTGTTGAAAACCGAATTTAATTCTACTCTGATTAGGTTAAAAGGGGATCATTAACTGATGAATGCAGTGTTGAGAAAGCGCGAGCAAATAATAATGTAGTCATAGTGATGTGAATCAATTATTCAAAAAACAATTTGCCATTCGAGGCCAATATGCAATACTAAAATGCAACAACAACAAAAGAGAAAAAAGTAGAAAGAAAACGGCCTCCGTAGTTGACGACATCACTATATAATTTTAAAAAAATTAACATGTCAATGATGAAGCTCTATTCAAGTGCAAGCTAATCCTTTTATCAAATATCTTTTTTTTTCATTTATGAATAGACATGCAATTGAACCGAGAAAAAAAGAAAGAAATTAAAAAATGGCCTCCAATAAGAGGAAGACCCACATGAATAAGAAGAAGACCAAGAGTATTTAAAAAGAGAAAAGGTTTAATAAAATAAGACAATATAATGAATGATACATATATAAGAAGAATACAAGACCAAGGGTCAAGGTGGAAGAGCATGAAGATGGGAGGGAGATGACGAGAGGGAATTGCATTCGAATATTATCATTTTGTTGCAAAACGTTCAAGATTACTTTCATTCCTACTTTGCGCGAGTTTGGTTAATGCTCACCAATGTACTCTGATTATCGACATTATGTCCGGGGGACTCAAATAACATGATTCATTTCTTTTTAAACTAACAGCTACCCCCCAAAAAAAAAAAAAAAAAAGAGAGAAAAGAAAGACATAAAATACCCATAAAAAAGCATTAGTAACAAAATAACAGAAATGAGATGAGAAGAATGATCGCCATGGCGACCAGAAGTGCAATGCCTCGTGCACTACATATACGATCATCATTATCTATGCAATCAGCCATGGCATGAACACCTCGATTAGTTTAATTGTTGAAAACCGAATTTAACTCTACTATGATTAGAATAAGTAGGTGATCATAAAATGATGAATGCAGTGTAGAGAAAGTGCAAGCAAATAATAATGAAGGTCTAGTGATGTGTATTAATTATTCAAAAACAATTTTCGCCATTCGAGGCCAATATGTCATGTTAAAATGGAAAGAAAGAAATGAGAACGTGGCTTTTATAGTTGACGACGTCACTATATCATTTTTATCGTTTACTATTTTAACGTGGCAATGATGAAGCTCGGTTCATCAAAAAGCTAGTACTCATATTAAAGTTCACATTTTCATTCATGAATATTCTTAGAATTGTACTGACAGACAATTATTTAGGAAACGTCACCATATTTTAAAATGTAAATGCGATGATAGAATAGGTCAAAATGTAATGATATGTAGTAGGAAAATCAAACGTAACCTCATATCAAAACAGTCGTGACAGTTATGTTTCAACAGGTATATTTTAATTTTAAAAAAGTAACATGGAATTCGTTTTCCTGCATCATGAAGAGTGCAAAATATTAAATCAATAAAAATGTTAGGCTTATATAGCGCATAATGTGTTGCCATCTCTATAATATATTTATATAATTATATTATATAATTACTTAAATGCTTATAGTTCAAGGCAAGAACTAAATAATTAAATATGACAATGGAATACTTACGCTAACGTAATTAGTCCAGATAAGAAAATATGACAATACATACATATTCTACATATAATATTCTAAACACAATGCTTAATTGCAAAAGAATATGCTAAACATTGAGATTCAAGGAGAGTAACGTGACAAAATAGTACTTTAATTAATAACATAATGTTAACTGTAACTCAGTTACAAAAGGGAGGAGAAGATATTCTTTTTAGAGACAGTTTAAAATCGTTGCTGGAGGTTGCATCTCGGAGCTGGAGAGGAAGCACATTCCATAATGAAGGTGCTAGGTTGCTGAAGGCACGTTAGCGGTGGACCATAGGTTGATAACTGGGATATATAATTTGATGATGTCAGATATAAGTACGAAGGGGCAGTACCGTTGAGAACCTGTTACTCTATTTGAAATGGTCGATAATAATTCTGTGCTTTGTCGAGATTCAATTTTTAATTTTTAATGCCAGTTTATAAGTCTACATGTCGGTTCTGTTACATGTATTTATATTATTGCTGTTATTATTATTGTTGTATTTTCTTTGTATCCTTAAATGTATTTATATATCGTCTATGTTGCTGTTTATGTATGTCACTCGCCAGTGGAGGACAAATTTCTGTATTTTTCAAATCAGACAATAAATTATCTTGAATCTTGAATCTTGAATCTTGAGATGATAGGATATGTTTGAGTGTTTTCGTAGTGATGATACAGGATTGTATGTGCTCAGCATCGGTCGAAACTCCGTTCCATTTAGAAATATGACTTTTTGAATTCGAATATTATCATTTTGTTGCAAAACGTTCAAGATTACTTTCATTCCTACTTTGCGCGAGTTTGGTTAATGCTCACCAATGTACTCTGATTATCGACATTATGTCCGGGGGACTCATTCTATTTCATATTTAGGCAAACAGTGCAAATATAAATATTGTATAACCGCCAAAGTATTGGGTTCGTGATCATTCCCACTGAATCCACTACTTCACACAAATAACATGATTGATTTTTTTTTAAACTAACAGCTACCCCCCAAAAAAAAAAAAAAAAAAGAGAGAAAAGAAAGACATAAAATACCCATAAAAAAGCATTAGTAACAAAATAACAGAAATGAGATGAGAAGAATGATCGCCATGGCGACCAGAAGTGCAATGCCTCGTGCACGACATATACGATCATCATTATCCATTCAATGAGCCATGTCATGAGCACCTCGATTGGTTTAATTGTTGAAAACCGAATTTAACTCTACTATGATTAGAATAAGTAGGTGATCATAAAATGATGAATGCAGTGTAGAGAAAGTGCAAGCAAATAATAATGAAGGTCTAGTGATGTGTATTAATTATTCAAAAACAATTTTCGCCATTCGAGGCCAATATGTCATGTTAAAATGGAAAGAAAGAAATGAGAACGTGGCTTTTATAGTTGACGACGTCACTATATCATTTTTATCGTTTACTATTTTAACGTGGCAATGATGAAGCTCGGTTCATCAAAAGCTAGTACTCATATTAAAGTTCACATTTTCATTCATGAATATTCTTAGAATTGTACTGACAGACAATTATTTAGGAAACGTCACCATATTTTAAAATGTAAAAGCGATGATAGAATAGGTCAAAATGTAATGATATGTAGTAGGAAAATCAAACGTAACCTCATATCAAAACAGTCGTGACAGTTATGTTTCAACAGGATAGTCTACATTAAGCCCTCATGTAGATGTCTGTGTGTATGTGTTTGATATTTTGTTGGCTTAGTATTTATTTATTACCATGTACATCAAGGTTGGTTTACAACATTTTGAAATGTATCGGTCACATGAAGTTCTAAGTAGAAAAGGGACAAAGGAGAGAAAATAGGTTTTAGTAATGCTTCCAGATGATTCATTGGACCCCCCCTCTCTCTCTCTCTCTCTCTCTCTCTCGTTGAAATTATGTTGTTTTAAGAACACTAGCTCCTACCCTTACCGGCACTGGGTAACTATCAAGAGGAGTAAGAAACTGGAAGCAAGGTTATAAGAGAAGAAGAAGAAGACCAAAATGATTTTAAAAAGAAAAAGAAAAAGTTAAACGAATATAAGAAAATAGGATAAAAGAGCAAGGAAGGAGATAGGAGACCATGAAGATTGGAGAGAGATGACGAAGGATTTCAAAGGAGAGAGGAAGGGATTCGAAGGTAGAAGAGAAAGAGAGAGAGAGAGAGAGAGCGAGAGAGATGGACTAGAGAGAGATTAAGATACGGACGCAGTATGTCGATAAGTGTAGACCAACTAAGTACAATGCATAGAAATTAAATGATATGATTATGTAAAAAAAAAATATCCATTGGCCTATCATTTTTAATTTCACACCCAGTAAGGCTCTTATTTTGATGTTTTACGAGTATATCAAATTAGAGTATACCTCACTAAAAAGGCTCTTCTTCAACTGATACATGACACCCATTGAGTGTTAGTATACTATATTGTATGTTTTGAGGGGCACGGTTAGAACTATGTCACAAGGTCATCTTGAAGCTATACTGTGCCCCGAGACGTAATACAGTCTCCAGATCACCGAGGAGCTGTAGTTGTAACCGTTCCCTGTAATATAAGCAGTCATTATAAACCACATCCCCTTGTCTGTTCCCAGACAGAAATGGTCTGATAAGGTTTGTCTGAAAAAAATCCTTAATGTGTAGATGTTCGGGAAATCTTATCAGAAGTATTTTGTTTCGTCAAAAGTATATGATTAGGAAAAGAATTGTAATTTTTTTTTTAGCTTAGGTTTAGGGTTAAGGTTTTTGTTGTTATTTTTTATCATGTTTATGTTTTTGTTATGTTTATGTGTAGCGATGGGTCCAGAGTTGAAGTTTGATATTTCATAAGTATGGGATTCAACGTAGAGCAATCGTTGGTAAACAACACTTCCATGCCGCTACCGTCATTCGCCAAGACATCAACCTGCATTCGGCACTCTCTATCAAGGTAAAGTAAGCTGGTACCCACCGAGGGGAGGACGAGATCCTTGTGGATGGGACAGCTCTAAGCCTGGTAGATGGCTTCACCTACCTCGGCAGCACTATATTCAAAGACGGACGTATCGACTCTGAGCTGGTGAAAAGAATGTCAAAGGCCAGCAGTGCCTTTGGTAGACTGCGAACCAGGCTATGGAACAATCATCAAGTCTCAACAAGAGTGAAGTGCAAAATATACAGGGCTATCGTCCTATCCACTCTCTTATACGGTGCGGAAAGCTGGACTCTCTACAAAAGTCAATTAACAAACTTCACGCATTCATGATGAGACACCTCCTAGCAATCATGAGAATCACTTGGAAGGACAAGGTGACCAACAAAGAGATACTAGAGCGAGCAAACCTACCTTCTATGGAGGACCTGCTCATCAGGAAGAACCTACGGTGGACAGGCCATGTCATCAGGATGCCCTCTGAGAGGTTACCAAAGCAACTACTATTCTCGCAACTACCCGTTGGCGAAAGAGGGATTGGTCGACCACGGATTCGCTACAAGGACACGGTCAAGCGGAACCTTAAGCGGAGGCAAATCGAAATCAAGACTTGGACAGCTGCTGCAGGCCAGCGAGCTGTATGGAGAACAACTGTAAAGTAAAAGTGAAGGCGGTCATTCCTTCGCGACAGACAGCTACTACTACTACCCGCATTTAATGAAGAATTTTCTCAACTTCTTAAGCCTCGTCATGGAAATAGATGGTATAACCCAAGGCCTCGGTATAATTGAGACTACATATCTGTTGCTAAGCATTTTTTTCTCCGGGCTTTATTTCATCGGAGATATACGATTAGTCTTAGGGTGAGGGTTGCACATGGGGTTAGATGAAAGGATGAGGTAAGTAGACAAATAGTGATTGCTTTGAGGGCACGGTTAAAACTATTACCCAACGTGATCTCAAAACTGTCCTGTGCCAAGAGACGTATTCGAGGGGCATAGTGCAGTTTCGAGATTACCGAGGAGCTATAGTTGTAACAGTGACCCAAAATAAGCAGTCAATATATTTTTTATATACTGCATGCCAAGTGTCAATTCTAAAGATAGGTTATTAAACTAAATGTGCTAGTTAGAGTAGAGTTAATAGTAGAGTCAAATGAAATCTACGCATCTAAGAGCATTCTGTCTCACCGCCAGTGGCGGATCCAGGGGGGGGGCCCGGCCCCTCCCTAGGAAAAAAACAGGTAAAAACACCCTTTTTGAAAAAGAAGAAGATGGGCCCCCTCCCCTGGCGCCCAAGGGGGTGGCGGTGGAAAAAAATCACCCTTCCTGTAGGGGAAAAAATTACCCTTCCCGGAGAAAAATTTTCGGGTGCCAAAATTTTTTTTTGCTCACTACCCCATCCCCACTGAGCGAAAAATTGACCGGCACGATTTTCAAATTTTCGCACGAAGTGGGCCCCTTTAGGCCCCTCCTTGCCGCCGGCTGGATCCGCCCCTGCTAACCGCGCCAATCAATTGTAAACTTCACGCACAATCATTACGTCCTTGCCTTGTAGCTATTAACCCCCCTCCCCTCCCGAAAGAAATTTAAAAAAACAAGACATAAAATACCTTTTAAAAGGGAATATTTTACTGAACCACCACCCTGCCAAAATGAAACCATTAATTCTCAGCATTGGTAACAAACAGAAACGAGATGAGAAAGAATGAACGCCATGGCGACCAATAGTGCAATGAATCGTGCACGACATACACATATCATCATTTTCCAATCAATGAGCCATGGCATGAACACCTCTATTAGTATAATTGTGGAAAACCGAATTTAATTCGAATATGATTAGGTAAGTAGGTGATCATAAAGTGATGAATGCAGTATTGAGAAAGCGTAAGCAAATAATAATGTAGGCATAGTGATGTGTATCAATTATTCAAAAACAATATTCGCCATTCGAGGCCAATATGCAATGCTGAAATGCAACAACAACAAAAGAGAAGAAACAAGGTAGAAAGAAAATGGCCTACATAGTTGACGACGTCACTATATCATTAAAAAACAATGAACAAGACAATGATGAAGCTCGATTCAAGTGCAGGCTTATATTCAGACATATCAAATATCACCTTTTTCATTTATAAAAAGACATGCAATTGAACTGAGAGAAAAAATGAATGGCCTCCAATAGGAGGAAGGCCCACGATAAGGAGAAGAAGGCCAAGAGTATTAAAATAAAGAAAAGTTTAAATAAAATAAGACAAGATAATGAATGATATATAGATAAAGAGTAAAAGACCAAGGGTATAGGTGGAGGAGCATGAAGATGAGAGGGAGATGACGAGAGGGAATTCGAAAAAGGGAGGAAGGGATTCGTAGGTTTATTGACCAGTCTGCTTGTCATAATGCTGTGCGTTCCTTAGTTCTATCCCATATTGATTATTGTAATGGGCTTCTCTCTACCATTCCCTCGACTAAATTGGATCGTGTGCAACGGCTACAAAATTGGGCAGCCCGATTGATATTTCAGGTTTCTAGGGACCATCCATCTCAACCACTCTTGAGATCATTACACTGGCTTCCTTTGAAACAAAGAATAATTTTTAAATTACTCCTGTTTGTATTCAAAATACTCAATAATCAAGCTCCACAATATTTAGATACATGTTTGAATTTATATACACCTGCCTGAGCGTTGAGGTCAGCCAGTGATCCTCTCCGTCTCACATAATTATTCAGTTACCCGCACATTAGCCGGGGATAGGACTTTACTGTTTCTGCTTCAAAATACTGGAATGATTTACCACTTAGAATTAGACAGTCTCCATCAGTTATTACCTTCAGAAAGGCCTTAAAAACACATCTTTTTTGCAGTTTGTAGTTATACGACTTATTATATGTATTTGTGTAATTTTCATTTTCATTCAATGTAAGCGCTTTGGGCCTTATGGGAAAAGCGCGGTATAAGTAATAATAATATAATAATAATAATAATAATAAAGAGAGACACGGAGACAGACATACATAGAGAGGGGGAGAGACAGAAAGAAAGAGAGAAGGCAGAGAGAAAGAGGGACAGATAGAAATAGACGATGAGACAGAGAGAGAAAGAGAGAGGGGGAGAGAGAACCAGATAGATAAGATATGGATACCGTGAGGGACGTCGATAGGTGTATCCTGAATAGACACAGGACATAGAAATTTCATGGTAGACCTAACATTTTGAATTTCACCTCCTGTAAGGGTCTAGTTTGATGTACAATCAAGTTAGATTATTATATATATAATTCATGTTTGCGAGTGCATTAGTGAATATTCTCTGCACGCGCGTTTAGTCGCAAGAGGATAATGAACGAGACTTGTCGAGTTCATGAGAAATTTCAAACATCTATTTTGGAGGAAGAATTTTGAAGAGAAACTTGCCTAGCCTAGCCCGATAATAATACCAATGTGAACCGGTTTGCATCAATATTACTGTACTTTGTTTTGATAATCCTATATATTTCAGGCATTAAAGGTAAAGACCAGTTTTGGAAAAGCCCTCTCTAAAAAAATGAAATGGAAGCTCTCATTACCAATCATGTGAAAGAATATGTTTTGACTAATACGTGATGATACAAATTTTGCCGGGAAACCGCCTACTAATTGAAATATTTGGTAAATTATTATATCTATTGGGACCAAATAGATATCGCGCACGTGGTCGCGTAGTCCCATATACATCTTTCTGTGTACAGTGCTTGTAACTTTACCAAGACTGGGCCAAATTTCTTATCATTTTGATGATTCCAGAACCTTGCAATACACACCAATACTTATATGCTATATGATCAACCTTTTCTGAGCGATTCCACAACGTTTCTTTCACAATGCAATCGCATGACCAGAACTGGTCTTTATCTTTAACAATTATTTCCTACACATTTTATGTACATAAGTGTATTGACATTAAAGAATTTCTACATCTTTTATAGATATTACTCTGTAAATGTAAATATGTATCTAGCAGCTTACCTTTACGTTTTCCTGCATCATGAAGAGTGCAAAATATAAAATCATTAAAATGTGATCCGTATTATAGCGCATACTATGTTGCCATCTCTATGATATAGATATATGTTATTATATTGTATAATTACTTAATTGATTTTAGATCAAGACAAGAAAAATCATTTAATATGACAAGGAAATACTTACCCTAACGTATACATATACATATTCTAAACACAATGCTTAATTGAATAATAATAGGTTTAAAAAAAATGAAATTTAATGAAAAATATATAGTGACAAATTAGGTCCTTAATTAATAACATAATGTGTTCTGGGACTCAGTTACAAAAGGGAGGAGATAATATTTTTTAAAGACTGCTTAAAATCGTTGCCGGAGCTGGAGAGGAAGCACATTTCATAATGAAGGTGCTAGGTTGCTGAAGGTACGTTCCCCCTAGTATATGGTACTGACTCTGGGAGTTTGGAGGAGATTCATAGCGGTGGACCATAGATATAGCTGGGATATATAATTTAAAAACCTGTTACTGTATTTGAAATGGTCCATGATATTACAGATGATAGGATATGTTAGAGTGTTTTCGTAGTAATAATACAGGCTTTTATGTTTTCAGCATCAGTCAAAACTCCATTCCATTTACAAGTATGACTTTAAGAATTTGAATATTATCATTTTGTTGCAAAAAAATTAAAAATTACTTTCTTTTCAAATTTGCTGTTAGTTGCTTTGAAATCAAAATAAACTGTATGTGTTACACCTAAAAGAGGGATTCCATTGTAAAGATTGGCCATTATGTTCTGAAACCAAATAATGCTATGCGGTTGGAAAAAGGTTTGCAAAGAGGAACGATTTTCAAACTGTAGTTTGTTCTGTATGTTTACGGGTTCATGGCTGTATAATATATTCGATTAAGTTTCAAAGTATTTCTGTGAAGAAACATTGGAAATTTAGATACCGAAAATACACCCTAAATAAATACAACATAGCGATAGCGCGAGCTTGGTAAATGCTCACCAATGTACTCTGATTATCGATATTATGTCCGGGGAATCTTTCTATTACATATTTAGGCAAACAGTGCGAATCTAAATATTGTATAACCATCAGAATAATTGGTTTTTAATCATTTCCACTGAATCCACTATCGTACACAAATAACATGATTTTTTTTTTAAATTACAGCTACCCCCCTCCCAAGACAAAAAAAGAAACACATACAATACCCATAGAAAAGGATTTTTTCACTGAACTGCAAAACCTGCCAAAACGAAACCATTATATCTCAGCCTGGGTAACAAATAAAAATGAGATGAGAAGAATGATCGCCATGGTGACCTGACGTGTAATGCATCGTGCACGACATATAATTATCATCATCATTATTCTATTCAATGAGCCATGTCACGAGCACCTCGATTAGTGTAATTGTTGAAAATCCAATATAATCCTACTATGATTAGGATAAGTAGGTGCTCATAAACTGATGAATGCAGTGTTGAGAAAGCGCAAGCAATATTATTAATGTAGGCATAGTGATGTGTATCAATTATTAAAATACAATTTTCGCCGTTCGAGGCCAATATGTCATTTTAAAATGCAAAGAAAGAAAGAAGAAAATGGCTTATATAGTTGACGAGGTCACTATATCATTTTTTTCGTTTACTATTGTAACATGGCAACAATGAAGCTCGATTCATTAAAAAGTTAACTCAAATCTCACATTTGTATTCATGAATATACATAGAATTGTACTGACAGACAATTATTGAGGAAACGTCGCGATATTCTAAAATGTAAATGCGATGATAGAATAGGTCAAAATGTAATGACAAACGTAACTCACAGTATTCATGACAGTTATATTTCAACAGGATAGTCTATATTCAGCCCTCCTTAGGATACCCCAAACAAAAACAGCTCTTCTTCATCTATTTCTTCTTCTTTCTTCCTTCCTTCCTTCTGATTTTATTATACGTCTGCTTCGGGGCCTAAATGCGTAATGTAAAAGTAATTATAAAGCATAGAGTCCTACCATGACATTAACACGGGGATGTGCGTGGGGGTGCCTGAATGTATGTGTACTTGATATTTTGTTGGCTTAGTATTTATTTATTACCATATACATGTACATCATCGTTGGTTTACAACATTTTAAAATGTATCGGTCACATGAAATTCTACTTAGAAAAGGGACAAAGGAGAGAAATTAAGTTTTAGTCTTGCTTCCAGGAGATTCATTGAATCCCTCTCTCTCTCTCTCTCTCTCTCTCTCTCTCTCTGTCTCTCTCTCTGTCTCTCTCTCTCTCTCTCAATTATGTTGTTTTAAGAACACTGGCTCCTACACTTACCGGCCCTGGGTAACTATCAAGAGGAGTAAGAGACTGGAAGCCAGGTTATAAGAGAAGAAGAAGAAGAAGAAGAATAGAACGCAAGAAGAAGAAGATAGATGTTAGTACGTTGCAGACGAAAGAGCCTCTTTCAGACTATCCAGAGCAATTTGTTAGAAGTATGTGCAATCTATAGGTAGGCCGAAAGAAAGGCTTCAAAAACGGCAATAAAGACAAAATGGCGCATGGACGCATGAGTAATTTCAAGAACGAAGAGTTCAGTGACCTTGATTGGATGCAAGAGAATATGCCTACGAAGTTGAACACATCATGACGCGTACTATGGCATAAATGGCCATCCATACCAACATAATCATCTAGGTATTAAATGGCGTCTAAAATGGCACCCTCGACAGATTTGGAAAATCCTGCTTCGATTTGTCCTGCGTTTGGCCACCCAGTGGATTATGTTTTGAAACCAAACAAAGGAAGAAGGTTAGCAAAGAGGACCGATTTCTAAACAAAAGTTTGTTCTGCGTGTTTATGGGTTCATGGCTGTATAATATATTCGATGAACTGCTAATATTTTCTGTAAAGAACACTGTTACACTCTTACGAAATACAACCTAGCGATAGAGGGAGTTTGGTTAATGCTCATCAATGTACTCTGACTATCGAAATTAGGTCCGGGGGATTCGTTCTATTACATATTTAGGCAAACAGTGCCAATCTAAATATTGTATAACCATAAGTATTGGGTTTTAATCATTTCCACTGAATCCGATATCGTATTTAAATAATATGATTCGATTTTTACTAATAGATTCCCCCTCCGGAAAAGGAAAAAACAACAACAACGACGAATTTCTCACTAAACCACCACCCTGCCAAAATTAGACCATTTTTTTATCAACATTGGTAACAAATAGAAACGAGTTGAGAAAGAATGAACACCATGGCGACCAGAAGTACAATGAATCGTGCACGACATACACATATAATCTTTATCCAATCAATGAGCCATGGCATGAACACCTCTATTAGTATGAAATTATTGTTGGAAACCGAATTTAATTCTACTATGATTAGGAAAAGTAGGTGATCATAAACTGATGAATGCAGTGTTGAGAAAGCGCAAGCAATTAATGTAGGCATAGTGATGTGTATCAATTATTAAAATACAATTTTCGCCATTCGAGGCCAATATGTCATTTTAAAATGCAAAGAAAGAAAGAAGAAAATGGCTTACATTGTTGACGAGGTCACTATATCATTTTTTCGTTTACTATTGTAACGTGGCAACAATGAAGCTCGATTCATTAAAAAGTTAATACTCATATTAAAGTGCACATTTGTATTCATGAATATACATAAAATTGTACTGACAGACAATTATTGAGGAAACGTCGCCATATTCTAAAATGTAAATCTAATGATAGAATAGGTCAAAGAATAGTAGCAAATCAAACGTAACTCACAGTATTCATGACAGTTATATTTCAACAGGATAGTCTATATTCAGCCCTCCTTAGGATACCCCAAACAAAAACAGCTCTTCTTCATCTATTTCTTCTTCTTTCTTCCTTCCTTCCTTCTGATTTTATTATACGTCTGCTTCGGGGCCTAAATGCATAATGTAAAAGTAATTATAAAGCATAGAGTCCTACCATGACATTAACACGGGGATGTGCGTGGGGGTGCCTGAATGTATGTGTACTTGATATTTTGTTGGCTTAGTATTTATTTATTACCATATACATGTACATCATCGTTGGTTTACAACATTTTAAAATGTATCGGTCACATGAAATTCTACTTAGAAAAGGGACAAAGGAGAGAAATTAAGTTTTAGTCTTGCTTCCAGGAGATTCATTGAACTCTCTCTCTCTCTCTCTCTCTCTCTCTCTCTCTCTCTCTCTCTCTCTCTCTCTCATTGCAATTATGTTGTTTTAAGAACACTGGCTCCTACACTTACCGGCCCTGGGTAACTATCAAGAGGAGTTAGAGACTGGAAGCCAGGTTATAAGAGAAGAAGAAGAAGAAAAAGAAGAATAGAACTGCAATCGTATTAGAACGATATGCATACATAGACGCCCGTGTTAGTACGTTGCAGACGAAAGAGCCTCTTTCAGACTATCCAGAGCAATTTGTTAGAAGTATGTGCAATCTATAGGTAGGCCGAAAGAAAGGCTTCAAAAACGGCAATAAAGACAAAATGGCGCATGGACGCATGAGTAATTTCAAGAACGAAGAGTTCAGTGACCTTGATTGGATGCAAGAGAATATGCCTACGAAGTTGGAACACATCATGACGCGTACTATGGCATAAATGGCCATCCATACCAACATAATCATCTAGGTATTAAATGGCGTCTAAAATGGCACCCTCGACAGATTTGGAAAATCCTGCTTCGATTTGTCCTGCGTTTGGCCACCCAGTGGATTATGTTTTGAAACCAAACAAAGGAAGAAGGTTAGCAAAGAGGACCGATTTCTAAACAAAAGTTTGTTCTGCGTGTTTATGGGTTCATGGCTGTATAATATATTCGATGAACTGCTAATATTTTCTGTAAAGAACACTGTTACACTCTTACGAAATACAACCTAGCGATAGAGGGAGTTTGGTTAATGCTCATCAATGTACTCTGACTATCGAAATTAGGTCCGGGGGATTCGTTCTATTACATATTTAGGCAAACAGTGCCAATCTAAATATTGTATAACCATAAGTATTGGGTTTTTAATCATTTCCACTGAATCCGATATCGTATTTAAATAATATGATTCGATTTTTACTAATAGATGTCCCCCCTCCGGAAAAGGAAAAAACAACAACAACGACGAATTTCTCACTAAACCACCACCCTGCCAAAATTAGACCATTTTTTATCAACATTGGTAACAAATAGAAACGAGTTGAGAAAGAATGAACACCATGGCGACCAGAAGTACAATGAATCGTGCACGACATACACATATCATCATTATCCAATCAATGAGCCATGGCATGAACACCTCTATTAGTATGAAATTATTGTTAAAAACCGAATTTAATTCTACTATGATTAGGATAAGTAGGTGATCATAAACTGATGAATGCAGTGTTGACAAAGCGCAAGCAAATAATAATGTAGGCATAGTGATGTGTATCAATTATTTAAAAACAATTTCTGCCATTCGAGGCAAATATTTTAATGCTAAAATGCAACAACGAAAAGAGAGAAATAAGAAAAGAAAATTGCCTCAATAATTGATGACGCCACTATATCATTAAAAAATTACTTCAACATGCCAATGATGAAGCTCGATTCATCTACAACTGAGATCCATACTAATATAACTCAGAATTTAAAATCTTTGTAAAAGTCATGAAACGTCATTATACTCCATTGCCATAAAGTAATCTGATTGCTTTCTCGTGGAATTTCACGAGGGAATTCAAAAATCCGTTTTGGAGGAAGAATTTAGAAGTAAAACTTGTCTAGCCCGATAATAGTACCAAGGTGAACCAGTTTGCATCAAAATTCCTGTAATTTCTTGTGTTAATCCTATATAATTCAGGCATTAACAATGATGTCCTTCACATTTCTTTAACATAGGTGTATTGACAATATAGAATATCTACTTCTTATACATATTACTCTGTAAATATAAATATGCATCTAGCTGCTTACTACTAAGTTATTTTGATAAATCTTTTTTTGCGTGGGATTCGTTTTCCTGCATCATGAAGAGTGCAAAATGTAAGGCTTATAAAGCGCATACTTTGTTGCCACCTGTATGATATAAGTATGTAATTATATCATATAATTACTTAATTGATTAAAGATCGAGACAAGAAAAATAATTGAATATGACAATGGAATGCTTACGCTAACGTAATTTGACCAGTTAAGAAAATATGACAATACCTATACATATTCTAAATATATTGTTTAAAACACACGTAATGTCACTAAATGAAGACTTTTAGCCACTTTAGATAAAAATGATGGACTCACATGAACGACTAAAGATGCTTTTTGATATTAGTACCTAAAACACGAGGTTTAGTTACAGAGCACAATGTATCATTTTGTATTTAACAATTGATATACGTAACACAAACAATCTCTTAATGTAAAACCAACAAACCCATAGAATTTAATGCCAATCATATCTGACTTTTTCACATTTCGTCCTTGCAGTAAATCCCTTTGCGCCTAAGCCTTATTAACACTGAGAAACTTAAATTCATTTATATTCTATACGGTACATCAAGTCATTTCACTAAAGCATATCGGCCTCCACCCAGACCACTTTTATGGGCATTTACCATGTCTATGATTTTCTATGCATACAGCCTGTACCTACCATTCCTTTGATATGCGTTCCAATGTGAGTTTTCCGTTTCCAGGATCGCCAATAAGTATGATGTTTACATTTTAACCATTAAAGATAAAGGATATTTCTTTCTTTTTTTCTTTCTATTACTCTTTAACATACTCTTTCAGAAAAGTGTGGGAAGCCGAGCCCGCCGTTCCGCGGGCCCTGGATAGGATATGTTAGAGTGTTTTCGTAGTGATATTACAGGCCTTTATATGCTCGGCATTGGTCAAAACTCCATGACATTTAAAAATATGACTTTTCGAATTCATATATTTGCGTTTTGTTGGCAAATGAGTGATTGATTAGTTGCTTTAATTCATATTCAATGCAAAATGACAAAGCATTATACATTTTACAAACATTGACATATCTTAAGGTAATACATGTATAGAAATGAGTAATGGTGTATCATAGTAAAAAATTAAATGAAAGAATGTTCAGTAATTGTTCAAGATAGCTTCTATTTCTACTTTGCTGTTGCTTACAGTGAGATAAAACAGTAGTTTGTTCTGTATGTTCATGGATTCATGGCTGTATAATATATTCGAAGAACTTCTAATGTCTTCCTGCAAAGAATATTGAAATTTAGATACCAAAAATACGCTCTTAACCCTAATAAGGCCGGGGCCATCATGGCCCCTCCGCGATTTTTCTGATTGTTCGAGAACGCATGCGGATGACGCCCCGCCGCTTCATGACTTTATTCTTTCGAGTCTTGCGCATCTTTTAAAACAATTTTTTGAAAATCGGACCTACCGTTACAAAGTCACGTGACCTTTGTCTTTACATGTCGGCCCGAAAATCGCTCATTTTCGTGATTTGTGTACAAAACATATGGAAATATCATTTTTCCTAAAAGAGATAAAACATTGGTTATTTGGTCTCGTTTAAAGTTTAGGTGTTTGTTTTGGGGTCAAAATAGTTAAATTATAGTTAGAAATGAAATAAAACAACAAAAACAATGAAATACAGAAGTTAAAAAAACAATGAAATACATAAGAAATTATCAAAACAAGAGATAACATAAGGAATAACCTAGCTTTCCAAAAAAAAATTTGGTATTATTATTCCAAATGGTCTGACAAATATATGTAGTGGAAAAGAAAGCTTAAATATGAAGAATATATGATTTATGGGTAAAAATATGAATTTTTTGACCTTATTTGCATAATTGACATGCATGCAAAGCGGCGATCGGCCGTTTCACGGCCGAGATCTTAAGGGCCATAATGGCCCCGGCCGTATTAAGAACTCAAATAGCCCGGCCTTATTAGGGTTAATCAATACAAAATAGCGATAGAGCGAGTTTGGTTAATGCTCATCAATGTATTCTGATTATCGACATTATGTCCGAGGGATTTATCCTATCACATGCATAGGCAAACAGTGCAAATCTAATTATTGTATAACCGTCAAAGTATTGGATTTTAAATCCTTTCCACTGAATTCGCTATCATTCACAAATAATATGATTCATTTGTTTAACTAATAGCTACCCTCCTCCAAGAAAGAAAAAAAAAGCAGGACATAACATACCCCTAAAAAATAATGTTTCACTGAACTGCAAACCTGCCAGAATTAAACCATTTTCTCAGCATTGGTAACAAATAGAAACGAGATGAGAAAGAATGAACGCAGCCATGGCGACCAGGAGTGCAATGCATCGTGCACGACATACACATATCATCAACACTATTTATCCCATGAGCCATGGCATGAACATCTCGATTAGTACAATTGTTGGAAACCGAATTTAATTCTAATATGATTAGGATAAGTAGGTAATCATAAACTGATGGATGCAGTGTTGAGAAAGCGCAAGCAAATACTGATGTATTTCCGCCATTCGAGGCCAATATGTAATGCTAAAATGCAACAAAAAGAAAGAAAAAAAAAAGGAGAAAGGCCTCCATAGCTGACGACGTCACTATATAGCTCGATTCATCTACAAGCTAATACTAATATAAAATATAGATTTTTTTTTTTAGAAACACTACCTCATGTATTGATATGATATTTTTACAGCCAATGAATCTAAAGGTGATAACGATCTTCACAATTAGAAAATAGCACCTAATCGTTCATGCACCTTCTAAACATCGCCGTAGAGTTAGTCCAAAAGGATGTATTTTAATTTTATTTCCTTCTCCCTCATTCTCTCCCTCTTTCTCTTCTCTCTCTCTCTCTCTCTCTCTTTCGCTCGCTCTCCTGCCCCCTCTCTCTCTCTCTCTCTCTCAATCTTTTCAGTTCTTTTCCCCCTATATCCAAATTCATTATTTGCAGCAAGTGTTAAATCAAAACATAACTATATTTTGAATTATAATCATTTGCTTCTGTTTCCGTATTTTATGATATGTTGCTCAGTTAATCCCGCAGATTCACTGCTTCATAGTAATTGGGCTTGAACTATTGGTATTTAGTTTGTATGTCACCAATCTTTTCAAAACATTTCGATGGTAAACTTTTCTGTAGTGCCGATAAATAGAGTTAAGTATCCGGTTGTAGGTTAACGCGTTGTAGTTTTAGTCCAGACGCTGTATGTCCGGACAGGTTGTGTAGGAGACAGGAGAATTGATTTAATCAAGCAATTTGAAGAAAATTACATGCAATATTTCATAAATCTTTTGAGACTTATGTTAGACATCATTATAAAGGATGAATAATTATGATTGTTAGTGCTTTTGATGCATATTTTTGGAAAAATCCAAAGGCAAAAGTGACGGCCTTATATTTGATAAGCGTCCGGACATAAAACACCCCGGCTTATTCCGAAAGGTCGGGTAGCGTCGCGTCGCGTCGCGTCGCGTCGCGTTAACTTGAACGCGACCATTCGTCCAAAGCCCCCCCCCCCGGTTTTGCCGAAAGGGTGCGTTGGATTGTTAGGGCGCGTCAGGTCAGATAACGCGACCAAATGGCACATACGGGGGCTTATTTCAAATGTACGCGTTCAGAGTCCCATGCGGTCCCATGCCAACAGCACGCGCTTGTTACGTACGTACGTCGCGTACGTATAAGTGGTGTGTATGGTGGATATCGATATCGATCGCGAGCTGAGAGAGATGGAGAGAGTTAAGTTAAATTTTCTTTCGTCGATTATTTTGTCAAAAAGAGGTTTTTTAGCTGTAAATCAATAACGAACTACAACTTATTGTAGTGGACAGAACTTATTTGTGCTCGCGTCCAGAATTTTTGGCCCCCAAAGCGTATTTCGACTCTTTTTGGCGTTAACAAAAAGATAAACTTAAGCCTAAAGGCTAAGCCAGGCTTAGCCTAACCCTAAGGCCTTAGCCAGGTCCAAGGGAAGCCCATATAGCCATAGACTAGGCTCTAATTTTTTATTATTCGATCTACCACTTTCATATTTGGCACATGGTCAAGCTCTGCAATCATAAACATTTTCAGACTTGAGGTCAGAATATAGAAGTTTTTTAGCTTTTTTTGCCAAGTGGTAAACCGTAATGCTGTATTAAACTAACCTTGATGACCGGATCGGTTGATCGGATCGGATCGGATCGGATTTGGCGTAACCTTTCAGAACTAAGGGGCTAACTTAATGAGGCTCTATTAAATAAAGAGAAAAAATATAATTGCTTAATAAAAATAAAATAAAAACAAACTACAATTTCTGATTGGCGTAGCCAAGGGAGGAAGGGGTCCGAGGGTGCTTGCTTAATAACGTGAAAAGAAAAACAAACTCTCATTTGTGAATGGCGTAGACAATGGGGAAGGGAATGGGGGCTTGCTTAAAACAGGTTCTATATAAATGGGGTGGAATGGGGGCTTGATTAATTCAGGGGCAATCTTGCTCTTTCTGCCCATTTGTCAATCTCTATGGGAGCCTCTTCCGAGCGTGAATGAAGTCTAGGGCACCGCCCTTTAGAGAACCCTCTCAGCATATCATAAGACTGGGTACTTTGCCCATCTATTTAAAGCCCTCCATGTATCTCTGAAGCCCGGAGGCTCTGTCTCACCATTAATTGGGAACCCATTCAGAGCATGAATGAAGTCTAGGGGCACCGTTCAACTCTATGGTGACCCCCTCAGAAGCCTGGGGACTCCGTCCTTCTTTTGGGATCGATCCCCCTCTAAGCATGAATGAAATACATTATTGTTATGTACTGTGCCGGACTTACCAGATGATGCCCGGTTAGGTCAAATTTTAGTGATGGTCGGGCAGCAATCACATCAGAAACTCCATTAAACTTACCAATAATACAATTTAAAAAATCTAAATAAGTATTATGGTGTAAACAGGCGCGTCGGTAGGAATTTTAAAGTGGTACGTATACGGTCAACGGATTGGGGCGTGGCACAACTGCGAGGGAGCGGAGCACCGCAGGGGAGGGGGGGGGCAGGCGCGGATCCAGGATTTCTTGGAGGCCCAAATTTGAAATTATGCGAGCCAAATATGGGTACGTAACGGTGACCAGCAGTGGCGTAATGAGCAAAAACGTTTGGGGCAGACAATAAAAATCCGCATCACCCCACTCTTACATGCAGGCCCCGCTGAACGTTTTTCAAAGTTGGTGGGGGAGGCGAAAGTATTTACGATCAGGTATAGCGTAGCGTAAATTGGCGTGGGGTCTAGGGGCAAAGCCCCGGCGGGGGTCGAGGGGTGGAGCCCTCGGAAGCCCAGGGGGTATGGGCATTTATTACGGTCAGATGAGCATATTTCGTTACCTTATTCATGACACTGGCAGGTCACTAATTGGCATGGGGTCCAAGGGGCGGAGCTCTCGTAAGCTCAGGGGTTTTAGGCATTACATTACCGTAAGATGAGCATCTAGGGGCACGCCTTAGGGCCCTAGGTGGGGTCCAGGGGGCAGAGCCTCCAAAAGTTCAGGGGTTTTAGGCATTTAATTACGGTCAGATGAGCATCCAGGGGACCGCTATAGGGCCATTGAGTGGGTCCAGGGGGCGGAGCCCCCGGAAGCTCAGGGGTTTTAGGCATTTCATTACGGTCAGATGAACTAATTTTGATACCTTATTTGTGACACTGGCACGTCACTAATTGGTGTGGGGTCCAGGGGGCGGAGCCCCAAAAGCTCAGGGGTTTTAGGCATTTAATCACGGTCAGATGAGCATAAATTATTTTGATACCTCATTATTTTGTGACACTGGCAGATCACTATTCTTTCTTTCTATTTCTCTCTAATATACTTTTTCACAAAAAGTGTGAGGGAGCTCGAGGCCCTCGAGCCCCGCCGTTCCGCGGGCCCTGACATGTAGGCCTCTAAATAAGCATATATCTTGCCTGACTGTAAATTTAGGAATTTGTCATTCCCAACAAACGCATAAAGATAGTATAATTTACTAAAAAGTGAGGACAAATCTCGGAAAATTATGTGATTTCAGCAACAATTGTAAATCACCGGTATCGAATTAGGAATAAACCACCTTTGAATTTTATTAGGGGGCAGGCCCCCAAGCCCCAAGCCCCGTCAGTACGCCACTGATCTCCCTACCTTTCTTCTTTCTCTTTTTTTTCTTTCCTTCCCTTCCTTCTCTCTCTTTTAGGTTTGCTGGGGGGGGGGAGGGAGGCAAGGGCCTTTCGGCTAATCGCAACTGATCTCCCTTTCTTTTCACCCTTTTCTTGTCTTCTTCTTCTTTTTTGTTCCCTTTTAACTCTCCTCTTTCCCTTTCCCTTCCTTCTCTCTCTTTTTTTTTTGGCGGGAGCGGCAAGGGCCTTTTGGCCCCCCCCCCCGATTCACAACTTGTTGGCGAGAAAATTGTAACTGATATCCCCCTTCTTTTCCTTTCTTCCTCTTTTTTTCTTTCCCTTCATCTCCTCTTTTCCTTTTTTCTTTACCTTTCCTTCCTTCTCTCTTATTTTTTGATGGGGGAGGAGGCAACAGCCTGGGAGGCACGGCCCTTTCGGCCCTCCCCGATCTCCTTCTTTTATCCCTTTTCTTTTCTTCTTCCTCTTCTTTCTTTCCCTTTCTCTCCTCTTTCCATTTCCCTTCTTTTCTCTCTCTCTCTCTCTCTTTTTTTGGGGAGGGGGGCAAGGCCCCTGGCCCCTGGATCCGCGCCTGGACTCGAAATAATGCAATCTGATGTATACCTTGTAAGGAAATTCGATAATACTTAATTAAAGAAATCATTACACCGCTATAGTCTACAAACACAATCGAACTTACACACACACCTGAAATACACTAGCTTACATCGTCCCAGGGGCGGATCTAGCTTTTTACCTCTGGCATTTTTAACTCTGGCATTATTTCCTCTGGCATTTTTACCCGACACCTGTATGATTGTATGAATGGGCTTACGTGCGTGTGCATTCGTGTGTGTCCACGTTCGTGTCTTTCTGAGTTTGACTTCACGTAGTTATTTTGTGTGAAACAGTTTCAATAATAAAAAAATAGTTCAAGCAACCTACAAGTACGATCAACGGATTGTTCTGCTTCTCCATCTTTTTTTTAAATTAACACACCCTTTTGGCAAAACCGGGGCTTTGGACGAATGGTTGCGTTCCAGTCAACGCGACGCGACGCGACACTCCCAACGCACCCTTACGGCAAAACCGGAGGGCTTTGGACAAATGGTCGCGTTCAAGTCAACGCGACGCGACGCGACGCTACCCGTCCTTTCGGAATAAGCCCAACACCCCTCCCCCACCTGCATCTAGTAGTACTAGTAGTCGGAAGAGGATGAGTAGAATAAGAACATGATGATGATGGTGTTCAAGAAGTTGGATTAGCATGTGTGCGCCCGCGCACTTTAAATAGCAAAAATAACAACTGAAGCCTGAGACCGGGGTAATAATTATACTGTAAGCGTTTGGGTCAGTTGATAATAAAGTGCTATTCTAGAAACTAGTATTATTATTATTGTTATTGTTATTATTATTTTTATTATTATTTTCATTATCATCATCATCAATATTATCATAATTATTATCATGAAACCCTAGTCTAAAAATTGTTGATTTGCTCAAGCTTGATCTTACCCTCTGGCAGTCAGAGCTTTTGGGTAATATGAAGCTAAAATCTATTCGATAGCCGAGTGAGCGTAATGACCTATAGTTAGAAATATTATAATTTTGAAACTAGTATTCCCACAAAGCTTTCAAGCTAACAGTTTGTGTTATGATTTGCGCATAATTGATCGTAGGTCTACCATGAAAGCTTTCATCGGAAACAGAAACAAATGTTATCAAATCAAACATGGTTCCGTGCTGGACGTTTTATTGGTGAAAATATAAGAATTATTTATGATATAATTACACGGTATGATTTTATTGATTTATTTCAAAAGGCATTTGATAGTGTTTCTCATGTGTTTTGTTTTATTTAATTTATATAGCAATGCATATTCAAGTGTTATGGTAAATTAGCAATTAACTTCTAGATTTCTTATAGAAAGAGGCTGTCGCCAAAGTGACCCTCTGTCACCATATTTGTTTTTGATATGTGTTGACATTTTAGGTATGTTAATTCGTTATTCATATGAAGTGAAAGAATTTAAAATTCTTTAATATGCGGATGATACAGTTTTATTTCTTGACGGCTCCATTGCTAGTTTTCAGAATGCTATAAATATTTTGAACTATTATGGTAATTGCTCTGGACTTAGGATAAATATACAAAAAACAAAAGCAATTTTAATTGGAGCTTCAAAAGATAATAATGAATTAAAATTAGAAGGATCAAACGTACAGTCTGTTTATAATGGTTATTTTAGATATCTTGGAACAGACTTTCATGTTGATATTACCTAAATTCCAGATTATAATTATAATAGAATATTTGATAAAGTGAAACGACAAATTATTTCTTGGATCAAGCAAAATATTACTGTTTTAGGAGAATAACAATTGTTAGGTCATTATTATTACCACAATCTAATCATTTGTTTATGTCCATTCCAAACCCATCTGTTGAATTAATGAAAAATATAAAAATACGTTTTGTTAAGTTTATATGGAAGAATAAGCCTGATAAAATAAGCAGAAAACAAGTTGTTGGTTCATATGTAAAAGGTGGCTTAAAAATGGTTAACATACGCTGTTTTAGTAAAGCACTAAAGCTAACATGGGTAAAGAGAACTATTTTGAATATGTGTACAAATGTTGGTCATTTAATGCAGTCAGTTTTACAGAAAACATTTACGATCAGTTTTGGGGATTTTTAAAAATTAATTATCTCATGTAACTGGCAATCCATTTTGGAAAGAAGTTTTTGAGGGCATGTCATTGTTAGTTAAAGCATGTGATTGGCAATGAGTCTATTCTTTTAAATCCTGGTGTGAAAGTTAAATTTATTAACGATTCGATGGATAGTATTGGAAACTTATTGTCTCATAAGAAATGTGAGGAGCAGTTTAATTTGAAATTAATTATTTGTCTTATTATTCAGTTTGTCAAGTAATTAAGTGCAGATATAATGAATATCATAAAACATGTCAAACAAATTTGGAAGAACCTTTAATTCCTTCCCATATGAGAACACTAATTCATGAAACAATAGGATGTAGATACATTTATAAAGTTCTTTGGGAGAAACAAATTGTTTGTCTCTAAAAAGTTCAAAGTGGGAACGATATTTAAATTACAATTATACCATCTGTATTGATACAAAAATATAACTTTATGATATTTCGTTTCACACCGTTATTAGTCTGAAATACTTTCAGTATAAGATTTTTAACAGAATTTTGTTTTTAAATAAACTACTATTTAGGATGAAAATTGTAAACAACGAAAAATGTAATTTTTGGCTTTGAAGATAAGAGAAACGATGCTCTAAATTGCATTGTTATATTAATTAAACAACAGATGTTTATTTGTAAATTGAATAGTATTGTTCCGCTTTTTGATATATTGAAAAAGAAAGTTTTACAATATTATAAAGATGAGAAATATATTATATGTCTATCTGGAATGGACAGACATTTTGCTGTAAAGTGGCAGTTGCTACAATTGTTGTTTGTATAGAAAGATTATTTTGAATTTGTTTAAACATACACATAATTTGATTTGTTCGTTTGTGTGACGATTATTAATAAATAGCCTGTGGAGGGCTCAAAAATTGAAGAGAAAAAATGAAAGCTTAATATGGAATTTTATGAAAACGAGGTCAAGAATTTAGGCAATTCATTTGGCCAAATGAAATCATGTGACCGTCCATAATTAGTTCCCACCTTTAAAAAGTTACTATCAGAAAGTGATAATGAGGTGCTTTATAATATGTGTGCCCTGTGGAGCCTAAAAAGCATAGGTGTATTGAATGGCTACAGTACTAAGACGTGTTAATATTCATATATTATTATTTGCCTTTTGATCGTTTTTTTTTGCCTCCTTCTAGTATCCTTTTATTTATATTTTAGCTCGTATACTATATGAAATGCGCTGCACTCGGTTAAATAACGAGGGAGAGAAAGAATACTCGAGAAGTCTCGCTCGTTTTTCTTACAGTAACCTACTTCGAGCGCGTAATGAGTAATTATCTCGTTACATTAATTACCTATAGTACATTGGAGAATGTTATATAGAATGAAAGCTGTCACGTGACAATTTATACTTGAACGAGCATGCAATATAAAGCGTCCCAACCTCATCCCATGGAAAAGGATGGCCTTTGACATTGTAAAATGAGGTCTTTCATGCTTTTGTTCAAGAACCCTAACGATGAGTCATTCAGTAGACATTTTCATTAGGAAGGCAATAATTATGCAGACAAGTTTTAGGGTTAGGGCAAGGGTTTAGGGTTAGGGTTAGGAATAGGGTTAGGATTTTTATGATGTCCACGTAATGTACCCGATAGGGTTATTATTATATCAGTGGTGGATCCGGGTAGGGGCTGTATCGGTAGCGACCCTCCCCTTTTGGCGGCCTAAAAGAAAGGAAAGGGTGAAAGAGAGTAATTGCATCCCCCAAAAAAGAGGAAAAGAAGAGAGAGCGAGAGAGAGCCTGAGAAAGAAGATAAAACTTCAATTTACACATACAGATTACATTGCCGATGAGTTGGCTCGACATGTTCCTACGAAAACTTCGGCCGAAATAAGAACCAGGGAGGATGTTGTCCTTGGTAGAACAGTACGGAAAAACCAGTTCTATCAAATTGGTTTTAGAGATGAATTCTATAAATGTGATTGTCCGTAAATTGAGTCAAGTCTTTTCGTTTTCACAAAACCAATACTTTCAATTATTCTTTTGTAATACATAATCAACTGTTTGAAACAGTTCTTCGCAATTTATAATCAGATGACCCCTTTGAAGACCAGCTTTTAGCTGAAAAGGGTGATCCTTCTCATATGTGGAAAATGAATAAAAAATAAAAAATAAAAAAAATAAATAAAAAAATGACCACGACTGATTTTGTTTTTGAGTATCAGTGCAATAGTTCTGTTTCAGCTGTTTGATATACGTACAAGGGAAAACTATGTGGAATAAAATTACCTTCTTTCACTCCCATTGTACTCGATCACATGCAGATTTCCACATTCCTTACACAAGAACGTCAGTTTCTCAAAAAACCATTTACTATGCAGGTCCCAAACTATGGAATGCATTGACTGCAAACCTAAATCTGCATGCTCTTACAACATTTTCAAGATACAATACAAAGAAAGGTTTTTACATTTACAATCTTATTCTCAGTGAGTCACCTGTTGTTTGTTGTTTATTTCAATGTTATTGTTAAGCGCTGGTTTGTTTGGGTTTTATTCAATTGGCCATTTTCGTAGTGTATTCAAGTTTATTTGCGAAACTGGTATATTACTTGTATTTTTTATATAACATGCTTGGGTCTAATTTCATTCTACGTATTAACGCTATTTCTCATCTTGCCTTTCTCTCCCTCAAATTGTCTTCCTCTCTCCCTCTCTGTCTGTCCGTCTCTCTCTCTCTCTCTCTCCCTCGTTTCTCCATGACCCAGCTGTTTATGTTCTCTCTCTCCCTCTTGTTGTTGTACATGCACCAATTTTTAATGCAATTTATACATTACAATGGGGTCGAATTTACAAGATCTTTAAATAGATCTTTAATCTGATCCCCACTCAATTTATGTTACCTGTGCTTTCAACTCCTGATTTTACTATGTCCATCTTTTTGTATTATATTGTCATATGCGTTCATACGCAATTTTATGTATCTGTTTTTATATATTGAGTGAATAAACGAATTGAATTGAATTGAATATTTCAGAATCGACTGCAAAGATCTTTATGACAGGTGAAAACGGGATTTTGGTTGCAGATCTACAAGATGACATAGACTTCACTTCTATACCATCCACTAAAAAAGAAACCGTTATATTACCTATGACTCCGTGGAGAAGAATATCTACTGGACTGACTATGATTAACAACGAGATTATCGTGCCGATGAGGATGGAGGAAACAGGGAGGGAGTCACTTCTGAAAACGAAAACAGAACGGCGTAGAAAATATCCTAAGTTAAACTTTGAAATACACTCAAACGTAAGGATAAACTTGCTCCCTATCCAATTATTTTATTTTTGTTAAAGAATCATATCGTGAATCTTAGTTTATACGAATAAAATGTATACGAATCTGACACCATATGACACTGAAATAGAGCTGATTCCAAAACACGTTTCCATTATGAGAGAGATATCAAACAACATTGAATGTATTAAGATTTGTAATATATATCATGCAATCTTTCTTTGTTTATTTTGTTTATGAGTTAGTTTATTAATTGCCATTATCTTCTGTATATCTATCTTGAATCTTTGAAAATGAATAGTTTGGTCCAATCGTTAGGGAGTCACTACCTTAGCACCATTTTCTCTCATCTGAACAATGTTACAAAGTCCCTTTAAGGCATTCTAGAACCTAGACAAAGAGATGAATTTGATGAGAGAATGAAAATGATAAATGAAGAAACCAAGAGTTGTTTTAATGTGGTAGGCATCAACTTTTTATAATTCTGAACACAATGCATCGGTATTGTTGGAAAGAGTGTAGTTAAAACGTCATTTAAAAGAATAAACACTAGACATATAATACAATACAATAATTATGTGAGCGCCAAGCACTGAAAGTGATAATAGTTATTGGGGTTATTGTATAGCGCTCATGTATGTCACACTTGACGATCCTGGTGGTCCACTGTTATTACCCTAGCCGGCCTGGCATTGACATCAGCCGTGTACGTATTTCTTATTTAGAAAGGTCATTGACATCAGCCGTGTACGTGGAAAGATGGAAAGATTCTTCGTCAAAGCCTTTGGGATTCTAAATCTTGTATTTATCATGAGAAGATAATTATGTTGCATTTGTATTGCAATATCGCGATATTTCTTTCATTCCATATTGAATATGGCCCTCACCCGCTGGACTGGTTGCCATGCCGGCATGATGTATGTTAATTAATTTTTTTTTTTTTTTTTTTATAACTTAACTACTGCTTATTTGTATTACTTGTGCTAAAGCCAAGGTATTCTCATACCCCCCCCTGTAAATCCCTAATCTCATGTCAATCATAATCCAGTCCTTAATGCAGAACGTTGTTCCCTTCTCATCCCCTTATGTAGTATATAGGCTTACCCTCCTTTCTCTGTAACTTAAAAGGTAGTACGTTTCGAAAACAATTCATCACTTTTAAATTTAAACGATAACAATACTTAAAAAGAAAAAAATCTTAAATTATAAATTTCCAAGTTTTTAAATTAATGACCAGGTTTGAACGCTGTCACCAGCCCCGAGTCTGTTTGATAGTCACGCACAAGTGAACATCATGTACACCCCCCTGATTTTGTTGGTTTTTGCCGACACCCATAATAAATGCACATGCACTCTTTCACGCACATGCACGCACCAAACACAGAATATTCATTTATACTGGTCACAATACCAAATTTTAAATCTTAATGGCTTTAAATGATATTCTGAGTGATCAAGTTTATACACCCCAGAGTAAATATTATACTACTAGTGAATTCAATTCAAATTTTAATTCAACGGGACCCAATAATAACCTTTACTGTTTTAGTTTATTAAACATTAATATTCGAAGCTTACAAAAGAATTTCGATAATTTTGAAGAATTTTTATCTATCCTAAACACATTTTCATTTTCTTTGATAGGACTTACTGAAACCTGGTTACACTCAACTTCTCCTCCAATATTCAACATTGAGAATTATGAATTTATTCATTCAGACCGTAAAAATGGAAAGGGAGGAGGTGTCGCTTTTTATACTCGTAATGATGTACAATTTAAAATAAGACATGACATTCAATTGGAAGGAATAGAAACATTATTTTTAGAAATTATTGATGATAAACATAAGAATAAAATCGTTGGGGTAATGTATAGACCACCTAACAATGTAGCCGACACATTTTTGGATAAATTAGAATCATGCCTTGAATTTATTTCTAGAGAAAATAAAGATATATATATTATGGGAGACTTTAATATCGATATATCCTTACCTTTACCGTTCTTGGCCAACACTTCACTAATTTATTATCTTCATTTTTTTAAACCTCTTATTAATAAACCAACTAGGATTACAAAATTTACACATACTATAATTGATAATATTTTCTCAAACGTATTAGATAATAAACAGAATGGAATAATATACTATGATATTTCAGACCATTTACCAATATTTACGATAGGTCCGAATGATAAACACCTACTACAAATTCCCAATAAAGAACATACAACACGACGTAAAGAAACAAAGCGTAATATTGAATCCTTAAAGATAGACTTGAGTCAAGAAGATTGGTATGATATTTATTTTGAAAGAGATGTGAACAGTTCATATGACAAATTTATAAACAAACTTCTTTGTCATTATAATAAAAATGTGCCCCTCTCAAGAATTAAATCAAATAAAAAGAAAAATAAACGACCATGGATTACTCAAGGTATACTTAAATCAATATCTACCCGAATTCGTTTATATAAAATCTCACTTCGATCACCTACAAATGAAAATCAAAATAAATATAAAAAGTACCGTAATAAATTGACTTCAATTATTCGTTTATCACGCAAATTATACTATGGCAATAAAATTGAAAATAATAAAGATAATAATCAATCATTATGGCAAACAGTTAATGACATTTTGGGGAAGAAAAAGGATACTCCAGATAATATTGAATTTAAAGATAATGGGCATCACATAGATCCAAATGATGTTGCTGAGGCATTCAATAAACACTTTACTAATATTGGACCGGATTTAGCATCGAAAATAATCAATGAAAAGAATGATTTTTTGAAATACTTAAACAAAAACGTTAATAAATCCTTATTTTTAATCCAACAAATATTCAGGAGATTTTAGAAATTGTTCGTTCATTAAAATGCAGTAAATCTAGTGGCTACGATGAACTAAGTGTATCTTTATTAAAACAAATAATTCACTTCATAGCTTCCCGTTATCACATATCTTTAATTTATCTCTTTCCCAAGGGATTTTTCCCGATCCACTAAAAGTTGCAAAAATAATTCCGATATATAAAAAGGATGATCACTCTAAAATTTCAAACTACCGACCAATTTCTTTACTACCAAGCATTTCAAAGATATTAGAGAAAATAGTATATAAACGATTATATTCTTTCTTAGATATCAATAACTTATTAATTCCTAATCAATATGGATTTAGAAAGAACCACTCTACTGATTATGCTATTCTACAATTATGTGACAAAATAACTGATTCCCTTTCTAAAAAGAACACACTGTAGGTGTTTTTATGGACTTATCGAAGGCATTCGATACAATGGACCATCGTATATTAATACGTAAATTAAAAGCATACGGAGTTAGAGGATTGTACTTTCTTGGTTCGAAGACTATTTGCGTAATAGACATCAATATGTTATTTTTAAATCTACAACATCTAATATTTCCACCGTAGAATGCGGAGTACCACAAGGCTCCATATTAGGTCCCCTACTGTTTTTAGTATATATGAATGATATTATTAATGCATCACCACTCCTAACATATGTTCTGTTCGCAGACGATACCAACGTGTTTTATTCGCATAAAGACTTAAACATTCTTATTACAACCCTCAATTTAGAATTAAATAAATTATCATCTTGGTTCAAATCCAATAAACTCTCTTTAAATATTAATAAGACTAATTGTATTTATTTCAAAAACATACACTCTAAACATGTACTTCATTATGATATTTTTATAGATGACATGCCCATAATTGAAAAAGAAGTTACAAAATTCTTAGGTGTAATGATTGATTCAAATCTAACTTGGAATAGTCATATTAACAACATTTGCATGCTAGTCTCGAGAAGCATAGGCATTTTATATAAATTAAAATATTATCTATCACAAAAGTCACTATTTATGCTTTACAATTCCTTCATTTTGTCATACATATCTTATTGTAACATAGTGTGGGGTAATAGTAGTAAGATGAAAATTATGTTGATATATCGTCTCCAAAAGAAAGCACTTCGGCTTTGTACACATTCACATTATTTAGCCCATACTGATCCAATATTTTGTAAACTAAAAACATTAAAAATCGCTGACATTCACAGTTTTCAAACTGCAATCTTTATGTATAAATTTTGGATAAATACTATACCTCTGGCATTTCGAAATATTTTTGTTTACAATAATGATATACATTCTTATCCTACACGACACTCATCCGATTTCCACTTAACCAACCCAAAAATTATTATGGCCTATAAATCGATAAGACACCATGGTCCAGATATTTGGAATGCTTTACCTGACAATATTAAACACTCTGCATCTCTTTATTCATTCAAAGCATCGATGAAAAAATATTTAATATCCAAATATTCATAAAAATTATAAGGGTCTCAGAGGTCTTGATTGTTTGTTTATATAAATTAATTTTAGATGACCAGTTCATTAACAATACGAATCGAACACTTACTTCACCTGCACACACCCACTTGCACACACTTGCAATTTGTTTCTTCTTTCTTTAATTTCTTTCCACTTTTTACTTTCTGAACAAAATCTTTATGCGTGACACTCTATTCTCCGACATACTCCTATAACAGCGCCATGTACCCCACCCCCTTCCCGGCTGCTATCGACTCAAGCATTCTTGCTTATGATAGTTGGCCTCTGCATTTATCTAGATTATTTTTTACTTACCTCCATACTTTCATGCTTTCAATTATATATATTTATGCATTTTTATTTGTGTATATTTAAGTTGTCACTCTTTATCTAAATCAATTATATTATATACTATTATTGTTATTTGAATGTTTTATATTTGATTTATCAATAAATGCAGAAACATCTGCTAAAAAAAAAAAATATGATATAATCAGATAACAGACATTGTAACGATCACTCATTTTACCTTCGTCATGAAGAGCATTAAATCAACGTTTTGAATAGTTGAGGGGAGACAGTGTTGGCAGTGGCAGATTTAACAATTTAAATATTTAGAAATATGCATGTTTCCATGTCCTTCTTAGGGTTGATTTAACATTATAGTTGTATGTCATGTGCTATCAAAAAGGAAAAATACTATAAATTGTATGAAAAATGAATTCAAAATTAACTGAATGATCATTGTATAATACGCCACGTGTACCACACACATGCAGTATCTTCAAGTTGAACGTAATCTTGTCTTGTCTTCTCAGACTTTGATTTTAAATCAATATTTATTGTAGTGTGGGTTAAGTCATGACATTCTATTTAGTTAAAGATTAAATTCATGAGATTAATAATTTTTCTTATTTCTTCGTAAGATTTGCAAATTTTCTTTGTTTTGGCAGGAGGTCCACGACGCATATTTCTCGGTGACTATCGTGTGGAACAAACTTTCTACACGGACATAGACAGCGACAGTGCTCATGAGCTCACAAACTACATGAATAACCCTGACATCAATGGCGAAGTAGTGCGAGGTTTGACCAGGGAGTTGTCTCACCTCCCTGGTATGACGTACTTCAATGGCACCCTCTACTGGGTTAACCCTAATAAGGCCGGGGGGCCATCATGGCCCCCTCCGCGATTTTCTGATTGTTCGGGAACGCATACGGATGACGCCCCGCCGCTTCATGACTTTATTCTTTCGAGTCTTGCGCATCTTTTAAAACAATTTTTTGAAAATCGGACCTACCGTTACAAAATCACGTGACCTTTTGTCTTTACATGTCGGCCCGAAAATCGCTCATTTTCGTGATTTGTGTACAAAACATATGGAAATATCATTTTTCCTAAGAAGAGATAAAACATTGGTTATTTGGTCTTGTTTAAAGTTTAGGTGTTTGTTTTGGGGGTCCAAATAGTTAAATTATAGTTAGAAATGAAATAAAACAACAAAAACAATAAAATACATAAGTTAAAAAAACAATGAAATACATAAGAAATTATCAAAACAAGAGATAACATAAGAAATAACCTAGCTTTCCAAATTTTTTTCGTATTATTATTCCAAATGGTCTAACAAATATATGTAGTGGTAAAGAAAGCTTAAATATGAAGAATATATGATTTATGGGTAAAAATATGAATTTTTTGACCTTATTTGCATAATTTACCATAAATATGCAAATGAGTAATTTTTTCAAATATGAAATTGCTATATTATTCTATACACTTCACTTGACATGCATGCAAATTTTCGCGGCGATCGGCCGTTTCACGGCCGAGATCTTGGGGCCATAGTGGCCCCCGGCCGTATTAAGAACTCAAATAGCCCGGCCTTATTAGGGTTAAAAGGAACCGTCCGAGTGCTATCGCTGTCATGACAGAGTACGATCAAAGCAGCCGATCATTCGACATCAAAGATACCTGCAGTGAGATCGCCATACCCTATCAATTGCTCATCATTAATGTAAATTCATGATCAATATTTGACGGAAAAGAGCCCGGTTGTCTATATTCTTTATTTGATTCTGTGTAGTCAACATTAACCGCCGCGTTTTTTGTGTGGTTTCTTTAATGTAAATGAATGGCAACAAGGTCATGCGCGTATTCACAGAGCTCACAGAAATGTGAAACGTATTGCACTGATATCATTACGTCATCATACACAAAACCCACTGCGGTTTTGCCATCTCATATCTATACGAGGCTTTGCACTGGGGTCGGTCCATTTACACAAATTGTACCTATAAATTGAATAATAATTACGTTGTTGCCGGTAGAATATTTAATTTCGGACTTTTACAAATTTCCCACTCTCCACCGGCCTAGCCCCACTGTGGCTACACATTACTGAAAGTGACATTTTGACTTATTGCAGGCTATATTTTCTAGATTGTAGGCTAATGCTGAAGTTATCAGGGTTATTTTAGAGGAACAATTAAAACGATACGTTCTTTCTTGTTCATGTTATGTCTTGTTGATGTTTCGCTTTTAATTGATATACTCCTCTTATGTTCTGTTTTGCTTTTCAATATATAATGTAATGGAACCATGTAAACCTCGAGATGCGAACCGTAATTTTCAGACATTGTTATGCCTAGGTCACATTTGCTCTACGGCTAGGATACGGCGGCCGTACGCCCCGAAATCGAGAGATTCTTGCGGCGGCCGCAGATAATCTGCGGTGGCCTCAGGGTCACCCTAGGGCGTATCCCTATTTTTACAGGCCGTACGGCTCGCCGTGGGATTATAACACGGAGTTATAACTGTTTTCATTTCCAAGTTCGCCGTAGCGATGAGACACGCCGTAGCCATGCCGTAGAGCGGTTCCACGGCGACCATACGTCGGGCGTACGGTGGCCTTGCGTTTGCCGTGCGGCTGCTCTAGGGTTTTATGAATTATAACTGACTTTTGCGGACCCCAAACAAATTGCGGTGGCCACAGGAATTCCACGGGCGTCCTAGGTCAGCCTTAAGGCGGCCCTACCGCGACCGTATACGGTGGCCTTGCGGGAGCCTCGGTATTAATTTTGTCAAAAACCTACGGCCGCCGCAGGACGCCCTAGGGCGGCCGTGCGTCATCACTTCAAGGCCGTACGGCAGCCGCAGGTTTTCTCTCTCCACAAATTCAAAATACGCCGTGCGGCTACCCTAACATATGTGACCGCTACCGTATGTGACCGTGGGAATGCTGCGGCGGCCCTATAATTGCGACTGGCCGTAGATATTTTAGACCGCACGGCCGCCGCGGCAAATGTGACCTAGCAGGGTTGTCGAATTGTATCCGTGGTTGGGGATGATAGGTGCCAAAATATTTTCGGCAATGGATCAAAGCAACCAAGAGGTAGAAGCGTGTGGTAGGTTGCACCCTCCCTTCCAAGTTATTAACTTTTTCAAGTCACCCTCAATAAAGATAACATTTCAGAGAATACAAGAGTGGTAATAAAATGAATAACATGCTAAATGTTAGTCCTGACTCTTGCCTGCAGTGTAAGCCTACCAGACTGATATCATCTATTTTTAAACGAAATTTAGACATTACCAACAAAAAATCCAGTGGTGAGGGATATCAACTTGTGAAAGTATTATGTTACCAGTGGGCATGCATTAATAAGCAACCAGGAAAGGTTCATGTAGACAGAAAATTCTTTATTTCCTTGTGATAAAAACATACATTTTATGAATATTGATGTCTCCAAACAACATTCATCGTGAAAAACCCATTCCAATATTCTGTGTAAGGAGATCTCAAAAAACATAGTTCTCATTAGTAAATGAAAAACATATTGCTTTTGGTTCTTCATTTAACTCCTCTATGCGGGAAACTCAATTCAATGAAACAGAATATCACTGATGCAAAATTTGGTTCTCAAAATGACAGAAAATTTCCACTCCTGATCTCATACAAACTGTCTGTTTCTTAAAAACATAATATAAAACTTACGTTCCAACTACCAAACAACAAACTTCCATTATCTCCTTCTTCACCCAGATATACTTATCATACCAGATACGCTCTAAAATATAAGCATAATATTCCCCTAAGGCCCTGACCAGAGCACTATTTTTTTTCTCAAAAACTATAACCAGTCTTAGAAGGTGCATTATTATTGGAAGGGTGTTATAAACAAAACTTCAAACTTTATAACATTCTAACCTTCAAAAACACCTTGACTATCTTATGCCTGTTACGTTTGAATACAATGCATAGGCTTTTCAATAAAACAAAAATAAGTTGTGACATAATAATCTTTCTCCAAAATATCGAACTGGAGTATTCTGTTGTATTGCTTGTTTATGTACATACAAAGAGCTTATTTTCAAGAGGCACTAGATCCATGTGTGTAACTTAAGAAAGAACTCTTTGTTTACCCGATTTTGTTCAGGTGTCTATGGAAAATTGTTATTAAAAGATGCATGTGTTCATAATTTCTCTCGTAATTTAGGTTAATAATTTTGTTCAAGGTAAATAGAGGAAAATGTATATCATTATCTCCATTTGCTATCAAAAGATTTTGCTCCTTTTGGAAAATAGCTCTTCAAATGTTTTACATGTAGAGATATAAATAAACAAAGAAATGGATGAAATCAATAAAACAAAATAGATACTGAGTATGAATCAGGGAACAAACTGAAAGTTTCGTCTCCTACATGCTGCCATTTGGACAAAACCGTTTTCTCTTCAATGATACAATATTTTATTACTTTACTTGCATTATGAAAAAACGCATCATCAACCCCACATAGTCATAGCTTTAAAAATCACTTCAGATTGAACTGGCCAAAAGTCATGTGATATTCTTGCTCAGATGCTTTCCTTTACCTTTAAGAGTTCTTTATATTGAGGAATTGGTTGATAATTTTTCTTGGCAATAATGCCCAAATTAAAAGAGTTTAACAAATACACGACTGTAACTCCTAGCGCGTTTTGAAAAATGTTTTAGGAAATATCAGGAAATAAAATGAGTGAAAAAACAAACAAATAAAGATACAATGACGTGAATTTTAAAAAGGGTGAACGGAAACAACATAACAACTAGTGAACTATCTTATAACTCTCACACTCTCTTATTCTTTTTTTGCACTTTTGCGCTTCGCGCTTAACATTTAGCTCGTTGCTTTTTACGCTGCGGCTTTGCATTTGGCGCACTGCATTTCTATGATGCTGTTGATTGAATAAATTGAATAAATTCATCAATTCCTGATGAAGCCGTATGAGCGAGAATTCAATTTATTCTTGTCTCATAAACGGTTGTCTCATTTACTTCGTTTTCTATGTATATAATGTATGTATTATGAAAATGAGATAGCAAAATGTGTATATTGATGGTCATCTTGCGAGTAATAACCATTAACTACTCTCATCTGGCTCTCATCATTAATTTTCTCTTCATTTTTGTTTTGTTTTAATGGTGAATTATTGGGGGATGATTGTACAGGCCATCCCCACCTAAAATATTGGGGGATATATCCCCATCCCCCGTGATCGACACCCTGTGACTTAACGATTAACGATTTAAAAAAAACCTAGGTAAACCGATTAAAGACACTAATCAATCTCTCTATCAGTTGTTTGTTTATCATATACAATACTTGTACATAATATTTCAGTATATTGATAACTTATTTTCCTCAAGTTTGTTGTTCGTGTGTGTTATTGATGACGACGAAGATCTATTCTTCTGATATAGTTTACTGTGTGAACATAAATATGCCTTCAGCCGTGCATTTAATGTTTTGAGTGTGATTCGTTTATATATGTATATATATGTATGTATAATATATACGTATGTATCCTGTAGAGTGAAAATATGTATCTGTGTTTGAAATATTTTTTAATCATAATGAACATAAATGGATCCCTAGTCTTCTGATAGTACAAATGATTGCTAATGTTATACTGTTTAATACCGTGGTTTTATTATAAGCCTTTATGTCCTCAGCATTTGTCAGACTTCATTACATTTAGAATTATTACCTTTTTCGGATTTTAAATATTTGTATTTTGTTGCAAAGGTTACATGATAGCTTTCACTCCTACTTTGCTGTTGCTAGCTGTGAGATGAAATTAAAAATACTCGTGATGCACTTTGAAAAAAGAAAATCATTTTCGATGCTTGTGCAGGGGCGGATCCAGCCGGCGGCAAGAGAGGGGGCCAAAAAAGGGGCCCACTTCGTGCGAAAATTTGAAAATTGTGCCGGCTGATTGGGGGTGGGGGGTAGTGAGCACTCATTTCTTTTTTTAATCAACGGGGGGAGTGCTACTTTTTTCCCCACCTCCACTCCCACCCTCCTTGAGCGCCAGGGGAGGGGGCCCATCTTTTTTTTTTTTTTTTTTTTAAGGGTGTTTTTACCTGATTTTTTTGCTAGGAGGCCCGGCCCCTGGATCCGCCACTGTGCTTGTGCATTATGTTTTGAAACCAAATGATGCTATGCGGTTGGAAGAAGGTTAGCAAAGAGGATTTCCAAACAAAAGTTTGTTCTGTATGTTCATGGATGCATGGCTGTATAATATATTCGATGAACTTCTAATGTCATTCTGTAAAGAAACATTGGAAATTTAGATACCGAAAATACACTCTTCATAAAAACTAAATAGCGAAAGAGCGAGTTTGGTTAATACTCATCAATGCATTCTGATTATAGACATTAGGCCAAGTAAAAGGAGTAACGAGTTTCTCGTCCAGACTTTTTCAAAAAAGGAGGAGGCAGCGCTTTACTTTTTACTATTTTTCAATTTTTGCTATTTTTGTCCAAGATGGCCGCCATGCAAAATATGGCTGGCCAAGGTATATTTATTCACAGATATTGTGCTATTTGAGTATACTGATGCAATATATGACAAAACAAATGATTTGTATCATTTTAGTCCACTTGCTAAGCAAGTTTTAAAATTCGGAAACAGTGAAAATGTACATGTGTTCAGCTTGAATTAGTTTTATTTTTTTAATTATTTTTTGCTTTTTTCTGAATAGTAAATAGTAAACAAATGAGACGGCGGCCCAAAAGCAGGCGGGCGGGGATGAGAAACTCGTAAGCTTTATTACTTGGCCTTATGCAAAGGAGATTTATTATATTATATATTTTGGCAAACAGTGCAAATCTAAATATTGTATAACCGTCAAAGTATTGGGTTTTAAATCTTTTCCATTGAATCCACTATTGTTCACAAATCATATGATTCAATTTCGAGACACAAAACACCCCTAAAAAAAAGAATTTTTCACTGAACTGCAAACCTGCCAAAATGAAACCATTATTTCTCAGGATTGGTATCAAGTAGAAACGAGATGAGAAGAATGATCGCCATGGCGACCAGAAGTGCAATGCATCATGCACGACATATATCATCATCCATATCTATTCAATGAGCCATGTCATGGGTACCTCGATTAGTTTGATTGTTGAAAACGAATTTAATTCTACTATGATTAGGATAAGTAGGTGATCATAAACTGATAAATGCAGTGTTGAGAAAGCGCAAGCAAATAATAACGTAGGCATAGTGATGTGTGTTAATTATTCAAAAACAATTTTCGCCATTCGAGGCTAATATGTAATGCTAAAATGCAAGAATAACAAAAGAGGAAAAATAAGTAGGAAAAAAGGCCTACATAGTTGACGACGTCACTATATCATTAAAAAAATGAACATGACAATGATGAAGCTCGATTCAAGTGCAGGCTAATATTCAGACATATCAAATATCACCTTTTTCATTCATAAAAAGACATGCAATTGAACTGAGAGAAAACGAATGGTCTCCAATAAGAGAAAGGCCACGATAAGGAGAAGAAGGCCAAGAGTATTAAAATAGAGAAAAGTTTAACTAAAATAAGACAAGATAATGAATGATATATAGATAAAGAGTAAAAGACCAAGGGTGTAGGTGGAGGAGCATGAAGATGAGAGGGAGATGACGAGAGGAATTCGAAAAAGGGAGGAAGGGATTCGTAGGTAAAAGAGCAAGAGAGACACGGATACAGACATACATAGAGAGTGGGAGAGACAGAAAGAAAGAGAGAAGGCAGAGAGAAAGAGGGACAGATAGAAATAGACGATGAGACAGAGTGAAAAAGAGAGAGGGGGAGAGAGGGGGAGAGAGAACCAGATAGATAAGATATGGATACCGTGAGGGACGTTGATAGGTGTATCCTGAATAGACACAGGACATATAAATTTCATGGTAGACCTAACATTTTGAATTTCACATCCTGTAAGGGTCTTAGTTTGATGTTTAATCAAGTTAGATTATTATATGTATAATTCATGTTTGCGAGTGCATTAGTGAATATTCTCTGCACGCGCGTTTAGTCGCAAGAGCATAATGAACGAGACTTGTTGAGTTCATGAGAGATTTCAAAATCCATTTTGGAGGAAAATTTTGAAGTGAAACTTGCCTATAGCCCGATAATAATACCAATGTGAACCGGTTTGCATCAATATTACTGTACTTTGTTTTGATAATCCTATATATTTCAGGCATTATTTCCTACACATTTTGTGTACAACACTGTATTGACATTAAAGAATTTCTACATCTTTTATAGATTTTACTCTGTAAATGTAAATATGCATCTAGCAGCTTACTTTTAAGTTTTCCTGCATCATGAAGAGTGCAAAATATAAAATCATTAAAAATGTGATACGTATTATAGCGCATATTATACAACACCTACGTAGATCTTTGTCATTTGATTGGAGGATTGTTGGTCACATGATATTCAATAAATAATATTATATACCTCACTTAAGAAATCCAGCCATCTGATTGGTCGAAATTGCAGTCGTTGTTTTAACTATTCCCGAAAATAAACGAAAAATGCCAAAGCCATGTAATAGTTTAAAAATAGTTTAAAAATCCCGGCAAAATTCCAGTTACCGAAATTAGTTCAGTCTTGCTGAGCACGGACACCTTACATTAATTTTTTTGTGCGATAATTTCATAGTCGCTACATTTTAGGTTTTTAATTGCTTGAAAATTTCAGTCACGTCATTTTGCTAGCAAAGATTAACAGACTCGACAGTGTCTCAGATTTTCTGTGATGTTTTAACCAATCTTTACTCAATAAAAGGCTAATTAAGGTAAGAATTCTTGGTAGATTATTGTGATAATTCGTACGGTCGGTGAAAAGTCATAGCGACTGCTTTAATACTCGCGCACTGGCTGTTTCTATACTGCCATACTGGCTTGCGAGAAAGTTGAATCCCCTCACCCCTCGGCGCGCCGCCCGCACAGGCGGACGGGGTGATGGCAGGGGATTCAACTGACAACTAGACTAGGTCTAGGTCTAGGTCTATCTCTTGAGCGTATAATAAAAACAGCTAGTCCTCTCGTAGCAGTCGATCACTATAACTATATTTTAGATTCGGACTTTAGCGTCATTTCCTCAATTGTAACAAGGTAGATATCATCAAGCATGAAGATTTTTCCAACTCGACGAGAGTTTTTAAGTGTTTTTCAGCAATGCTTAAACAGGAAGGAAAGGGAGTTGTGACTCACAAACCAGTCCTGTTCTACCAGTTGATTGGTAATTTGACTCTTTTTTCGGCATATAAAGTATTAATGACTGCTTTAATATTCGAGAAATAGTTGTTTTATACGCTCTGGGAAGTTACAATTGGGCTATTGCCCTCGGCATGCCTCGGGCAATAGCACAATTGTATCCTTCCTCGAGCGAATAAAAACAACTATTTCTCTCAAAGCAGTCATTAATACTATACTATTGCACGACCGTGCATTTTTGGTTATATTCGCCGTGCAGTTTTGGTTATATGCAGACTGCGACGCGTACGTACCTCTCTGCCCTGCACGTATCCCATTGTTATTAGCTGCGCGCATCTGACGCGGAGGTAATCTGAATGTAATCGAGAAGGCCTGACTCCAACCTTAATTTATCTTTAATATAAGGAGCAAAGCATAATTTGTTGAAAGATGTTGTATAAAATAAATAATGAATGTTTTTCATTCGTTCAATAGTGCAAATATTTGAACTCATAAGCATTCATTATTTGTATACTATGTTACCATCTCTATGATATAATTATGTTATTATATTGATAATTACTTAATTGATTTTAGATCAAGACAAGAAAAATCATTTAATATGACAAGGGAATACTTACCCTAACGTATACATATACATATTCTAAACACAATGCTTAATTGAATAATAATAGGTTTTAAAAAATGAGATTTATGGAAAAAATATATAGTGACAAAATAGGACCTTAATTAATAACATAATGTGTTCTGGAACTCAGTTACAAAAGGGAGGAGAAAATATTTTTTAGAGACTGCTTAAAATCGTTGCCGGAGCTGGAGAGAAAGCACATTCCATAATGAAGGTGCTAGGTACGTTCCTCCTGGTATCTGGTCATAATTTGATGATGTCCGATATAAGTACGAAGGGGCAGTACCGTTAAAAACCTGTTACTGTATTTGGAATGGTCCATGATATTACAGATGATAGGATATGTTAGGGTGTTTTCGTAGTAATAATACAGGCTTGTATGTTCTTAGCATCGGTCAAAACTCCATTCCATTTACAAATATGACTTTAAGAATTTGAATATTATCATTTTGTTGCAAACAAAATAAAGATTACTTTCATTTCAAGTTTGCTGTTGGTTGCTGTGAAATCAAATTAAACTGTATGTGTTACACCTAAAAGAGAGATTCCATTGTAATGATTGGCCATTATGTTTTGAAACCAAATAATGCTATGCGGTTGGAAGAAGGTTTGCAAGGAGGAACGATTTTCAAACTGTAGTTTGTTCTGTATGTTTATGGGTTCATGGCTGTATATTATATTCGATTAAGTTTCAATGTATTTCTGTGAAGAAACATTGGAAATTTAGATACCGTAAATACATCCTAAATGAATACAACATAGCGATAGCGCCAGCTTGGTAAATGCTCACCAATGTACTATGATTATCGATATTATGTCTGGGGAATCTTTCTATTACATATTTAGTCAAACAGTGCGAATCTATATATTGTATAACCATCAAAATATTTGGTTTATGATCATTTCCACTGAATCCACTATCGTACACAAATAATATTTACTAATAGATACCCAACCCCCGAAAGAGAAAAAAAGAAGAAGAAGAAGAAAAGAGTTTTTCAGTAAACTACCAACCTGCCAAAATGAAACCATCGATTCTTAGCATTGGTAACAAATAGAAACGAGATGAGAAAGAATGAACGCCATGGCGACCAGAAGTACAATGAATCGAGCACGACATACAAATATCATCATTATCCATTCCATGAACCATGGCATGAACACCTCTATTAGTATAATTGTTGAAAACCGAATTTAATTCCACTATGATTAGGGTAAGTAGGTAATCATAAACCAATGAATGCAGTGTTGAGAAAGCGCAAGCATATCATATCAAAGGTAATGCAAAGTTTTGGGAAATTTTGAAATTGGATGGATAGTAATTCTTTAAATTTTTGATATATTTGGATGCCCTTGTGGATGTAATATAAGCACTACAAAATGTAGCCCCTAAAACACTTCTGCTTTCGAGCAAATTGAATAATCAAAATTTACCGGTGCTCCCGGTAAATTTCAAATATTTCAAATAGCGCCTAAGGCCATTCCATGGTAGCTGCGACCATGAAAATCTCAGAATATGCAGTTCTGATATATAATTTCCAAACGGGAATAGCAAATCGGTCGATTGTAGTCAAGAAACATTGTTTTAAAGCAAAAGTAATATCAGTCTTGAGAGGGCGCTTTACAACGTAAAGAGTTTATTATTTACAATTTCATCACTTTAGACTCGATATCAACCGCGACAACGATCATTGAATATTGTAAAATCCCATATGCTTCCAATATGTTCATTTGAACAAAATTCATGACCCCATACCAAAACTTTGTAATACCTTTAATGCATCGTGCACGACATATAGTTCAATTTTGAGACACAAAACACCCTAAAATTTTTTTTCACTGAACTGCAAACCTGCCAAAATGTAACCATTATTTCTCAGGACTGGTATCAAGTAGAAACGAGATGAGAAGAATGATCGCCATGGCGACCAGAAGTGCAATGCATCATGCACGACATACACATTATCATCATTATCTATTCAATGAGCCATGTCATGAGCACCTCGATTAGTTTAATTTTTGAAAACCGAATTTAATTATATTATGATTAGGATAAGTAGGTGCTCATAAACTGATGAATGCAGTGTTGAGAAAGCACAACCAAATAATAATGTAGGCATAGTGATGTGTATCAATTATTAAAATACAATTTTCGCCATTCGAGGCCAATATGTCATGTTAAAATGCAAAAAAAGAAAGAAGAAAATGGCTTTTATAGTTGACGAGGTCACTATATCATTTTTTCGTTTACTTTTGTAACGTGGCAACAATGAAGCTCGATTCATTAAAAAGTTAACTCAAATCTCACATTTGTATTCATGAATATACATAGAATTGTACTGACAGACAATTATTGAGGAAACGTCGCCATATTCTAAAATGTAAATGCGATGATAGAATAGGTCAAAATGTTATGACAAACGTAACTCACAGTATTCATGACAGTTATATTTCAACAGGATAGTATATATTCAGCCCTCCTTAGGATACCCCAAACAAAAACAGCTCTTCTTCATCTATTTCTTCTTCTTTCTTCCTTCCTTTTTGAGTTTATTATACGTCTGCTTCGGGGCCTAAATGCATAATGTAAAAGTTATTATAAAGCATAGAGTCCTACCAGGACATTAACACGGGGATGTGCGTGGGGTGCCTGAATGAATGTGTGTGTGTGTTTGATATTTTATTGGCTTAGTATTTATTTATTACCATATACATGTACATCATCGTTGGTTTACAACATTTTAAAATGTATCGGTCACATGAAATTCTACTTAGAAAAGGGACAAAGGAGAGAAATTAAGTTTTAGTCTTGCTTCCAGGAGATTCATTGAATCCCCCCGCTCTCTCTCTCTCTCTCTCTCTCTCTTTGTCTCTCTCTCTTTGTCTCTCTCTCTCTCTCTCTCTCATTGCAATTATGTTGTTTTAAGAACACTAGCTCCTACACTTACCGGCCCTGGGTAACTATCAAGAGGAGTAAGAGACTGGAAACCAGGTTATAAGAGGAGGAGAAGAAGAAAAAGAATAGTTGCAGACGAAAGAGCCTCTTTCAGACTATCCAGAGCAATTTGTTAGAAGTATGTGCAATCTATGATAGTGGAGATAGGTAGGCCGAAAAAAGGCTTCAAAAACGGCAATAAAAGACAGAATGGCGCATGGACGCATGAGTAATTTCAAGAACGAAGAGTTCAGTGACCTCGATTGGATGCAAGAGAATATGCCTACGAAGTTTGAAAGGAATAGGGATAAAGGAAGGGACCTAGATAGGGCTCCTAATTAGCACTGCGCTCAAAACGAATGGGTATGTTGTGAATAAAGAACACATCATGACGCGTACTATGGCATAAATGGCCATCCATACCAACATAATCATCTAGGTATTAAATGGCGTCTAAAATGGCACCCTCGACAGATTTGGAAAATCCTGCTTCGATTTGTCCTGCGTTTGGCCACCCAGTGGATTATGTTTTGAAACCAAACAAAGGAAGAAGGTTAGCAAAGAGGACCGATTTCTAAACAAAAGTTTGTTCTGCGTGTTTATGGGTTCATGGCTGTATAATATATTCGATGAACTGCTAATATTTTCTGTAAAGAACACTGTTACACTCTTACGAAATACAACCTAGCGATAGAGGGAGTTTGGTTAATGCTCATCAATGTACTCTGACTATCGACATTATGTCCGGGGGATTCGTTCTATTACATATTTAGGCAAACAGTGCCAATCTAAATATTGTATAACCATAAGTATTGGGTTTTAATCATTTCCACTGAATCCGATATCGTATTTAAATAATATGATTCGATTTTTACTAATAGATTCCCCCTCCGGAAAAGGAAAAACAACAACAACGACGAATTTCTCACTAAACCACCACCCTGCCAAAATTAGACCATTTTTTTATCAACATTGGTAACAAATAGAAACGAGTTGAGAAAGAATGAACACCATGGCGACCAGAAGTACAATGAATCGTGCACGACATACACATATCATCATTATCCAATCAATGAGCCATGGCATGAACACCTCTATTAGTATGAAATTATTGTTGAAAACCGAATTTAATTCTACTATGACTAGGATAAGTAGGTGATCATAAACTGATGGATGCAGTGTTGACAAAGCGCAAGCAAATAATAATGTAGGCATAGTGATGTGTACCAATTATTTAAAAACAATTTCTGCCATTCGAGGCAAATATTTTAATGCTAAAATGCAACAACGAAAAGAGAGAAATAAGAAAAGAAAATTGCCTCAATAATTGATGACGCCACTATATCATTAAAAAATTACTTCAACATGCCAATGATGAAGCTCGATTCATCTACAACTGAGATCCATACTAATATAACTCAGAATTTAAAATCTTTGTAAAAGTCATGAAACGTCATTATACTCCAATGCCATAAAGTAATCTGATTGCTTTCTCGTGGAATTTCACGAGGGAATTCAAAAATCCGTTTTGGAGGAAGAATTTAGAAGTAAAACTTGTCTAGCCCGATAATAGTACCAAGGTGAACCAGTTTGCATCAAAATTCCTGTAATTTCTTGTGTTAATCCTATATAATTCAGGCATTAACAATGATGTCCTTCACATTTCTTTAACGTAGGTGTATTGACAATATAGAATATCTACTTCTTATACATATTACTCTGTAAATATAAATATGCATCTAGCAGCTTACTACTAAGTTATTTTGATAAATCTTTTTTTGCGTGGGATTCGTTTTCCTGCATCATGAAGAGTGCAAAATGTAAGGCTTATACAGCGCATACTTTGTTGCCATCTGTATGATATAAGTATGTAATTATATCATATAATTACTTAATTGATTAAAGATCGAGACAAGAAATTAATTGAATATGACATTGAATGCTTACGCTAACGTAATTTGACCAGTTAAGAAAATATGACAATACCTACATATTCTAAATATATTGTTTAAAACACACGTAATGTCACTAACTGAAGACTTTTAGCCACTTTAGATAAAAATGATGGACTCACATGATCGACTAAAGATGCTCTTTGATATTAGTACCTAAAACACGAGGTTTAGTTACAGAGCACAATGTATCATTTTGTATTTAACAATTAATATACGTAACACAAACAATCTCTTAATGTAAAACCAACAAACCCATAGAATTTAATGCCAATCATATCTGACTTTTTCACATTTCGTCCTTGCAGTAAATCCTTTGCACCTAAGCCTTATTAACACTGTGAAACTTAAATTCATTTATATTCTATACGGTACATCAAGTCATTTCACTAAAGCATATCGGCCTCCACCCAGACCACTTTTATGGGCATTTACCATGTCTATGATTTTCTATGCATACAGCCTGTACCTACCATTCCTTTGATATGCGTTCCAATGTGAGTTTTCCGTTTCCAGGATCGCCAATAAGTATGATGTTTACATTTTAACCATTAAAGATAAAGGATATTTCTTTCTTTTTTCTTTCTATTACTCTTTAACATACTCTTTCAGAAAAGTGTGGGAAGCTGAGCCCCGCCGTTCCGCGGGCCCTGGATAGGATATGTTAGAGTGTTTTCGTAGTGATATTACAGGCCTTTATATGCTCGGCATTGGTCAAAACTCCATGACATTTAAAAATATGACTTTTCGAATTCATATATTTGCGTTTTGTTGGCAAATGAGTGATTGATTAGTTGCTTTAATTCATATTCAATGCAAAATGACAAAGCATTATACATTTTACAAACATTGACATATCTTAAGGTAATACATGTATAGAAATGAGTAATGGTGTATCATAGTAAAAAATTAAATGAAAGAATGTTCAGTAATTGTTCAAGATAGCTTCTATTTCTACTTTGCTGTTGCTTACAGTGAGATAAAACAGTAGTTTGTTCTGTATGTTCATGGATTCATGGCTGTATAATATATTCGAAGAACTTCTAATGTCTTCCTGCAAAGAATATTGGAAATTTAGATACCAAAAATACGCTCTTAACCCTAATAAGGCCGGGGGCCATCATGGCCCCTCCCGATTTTCTGATTGTTCGAGAACGCATGCGGATGACGCCCCGCCGCTTCATGACTTTATTCTTTCGAGTCTTGCGCATCTTTTAAAACAATTTTTTGAAAATCGGACCTACCGTTACAAAGTCACGTGACCTTTTGTCTTTACATGTCGGCCCGAAAATCGCTCATTTTCGTGATTTGTGTACAAAACATATGGAAATATCATTTTTCCTAAAAGAGATAAAACATTGGTTATTTGGTCTCGTTTAAAGTTTAGGTGTTTGTTTTGGGGTCAAAATAGTTAAATTATAGTTAGAAATGAAATAAAACAACAAAAACAATGAAATACAGAAGTTAAAAAAACAATGAAATACATAAGAAATTATCAAAACAAGAGATAACATAAGGAATAACCTAGCTTTCCAAAAAAAAATTTGGTATTATTATTCCAAATGGTCTGACAAATATATGTAGTGGAAAAGAAAGCTTAAATATGAAGAATATATGATTTATGGGTAAAAATATGAATTTTTGACCTTATTTGCATAATTGACATGCATGCAAATTTTCGCGGCGATCGGCCGTTTCACGGCCGAGATCTTAGGGGCCATAATGGCCCCCAGCCGTATTAAGAACTCAAATAGCCCGGCCTTATTAGGGTTAATCAATACAAAATAGCGATAGAGCGAGTTTGGTTAATGCTCATCAATGTATTCTGATTATCGACATTATGTCCGAGGGATTTATCCTATCACATGCATAGGCAAACAGTGCAAATCTAATTATTGTATAACCGTCAAAGTATTGATTTAAATCCTTTCCACTGAATTCGCTATCATTCACAAATAATATGATTCATTTGTTTAACTAATAGCCTACCCTCCCCAAGAAAGAAAAAAAGCA
>CP137673.1:35731587-35758488 GCA_037976565.1 Mesocentrotus franciscanus
ATTACAGTTAGTTCACATTTAAATATTTACATTCACATTATAACTTCCTCTCTACACTCCAAAAGAATAGTCAACACGCATTATGTTAAGGGGTAGCTTACACGGAGGATCAAAGAACGGTAGCACAGGCTGCATATTAATGTTTTGAGATTAGGTGCAGCTATGTATTTCATCATGTAGTAATTCGAACAAGCATTCATATTCTCGGTTAGCAATGATATGAAGAGTAAGAGAACCAGGTATCATATACGAAAAAAATGCATCAAAATCCAGCCGTATTCCTAAAAACATTACTTTAGTTCTTCAAAACCTGAAAGATGGGCGCAACAGTTGCTAAATGCGCACAGTAATTCAGAAAATAAAGAGGATAAGGAACGAGAATGACAAAATAAAAAAAATAGAAATGCGCGGAAAAGGAAATGGAAAACGGAAGAAAATGGCGCGCGCGCGAGAGAGAGAGAGAGAGAGAGAAAGGAAGAAAGAGATCCCCACAAAAATAAAATAAAATAAAACGATGGGAACATAGTGGAATAATACGTTCATCCCGAGAAGTTGGAGACAGCCGAGATAGTGGATAAGGCGTTCCTCTCTTTCCTTCCTGGCTGCATCTGACTGGAAATCATCCATGAGAATGCTTACTTAGAAGTCACTCGTGTTGTGTCACCCTCATATACATACATAATATATTATATGTATGTATGTGTGTATGTATTATTCGGGGGGCACAACAACCATCGCTTTTTGTAAACATTTGACGAAATTAGTTAGGTAAACAAAATTATACTTATTCTTGTATCATGTACAATTTCCTACTATTGAAGTTAGTAGATTGAACAACACAACAATAATTATTAATAAGAAAATTATCAAATATCCTTGTTTAGGCTAGTGACTGGTGATTCTTAGCTGAAAATAAACTACCTGTACTTGACAAGCAATAGGTTTATTAAAGCCACCCACTTTCCTCTTCCCCATGATGCGTCACATTCCCTACTCTCAATTTCTTTAATTTTAATATGTAAGGAAGTGACAAGGGGGTGCAATACACGTATCTCGCTGTTGTATGTTTATGGCATTCCCATAAATGCATATTAGCAATTTTAGCTCTAAACTATTTAAACAGTTTTACTATCTAGATTGATCTGTCGAACAACATAGGCCTAATGTAAACTGAAACGTAAACAGAATGCAGATCACCAGGGAGTCACTCAACAAACGGATGAAGCTACGCCCATTTATTTTATTGATATTCTCTAAATGAGCATCCACTAACACGTACTTGGTATAATTCAGCACCTGTACATTTATTGGCTAATATCATTTATTCCACTGATGTCATGCTTCTTATTGCGCATGTGTAAATGATGTTTTTCCTTATTGTTGCTAAGGCTCGATATATTAATCTCTCATTCCTGGAATGATATTTCGGAAGGGATTTTCATTGTCAACGTCATACGTCTTTGTTGCACCTCCGGTTTTGCGAGCGAGTAAAAAAAGACCCTTCATTCAGAGGAAATGGGTAAAATTTAACATTTCTTTAGCTAAATAGATAATAATAGAGAGAAATTTCATTTCATTTTTCGGGGAAATGGAAACAGCGATAGTGATACCATGGTTCATTAAACACGCGATTGTCAAAGCGGTCGGGGTGGGCACGGCGGGGATGTGTCAAGTGTTCCTCGCGTTGATTGGTTACTTGAGATGGGCGTGTCTCGCTACGCAGACCTTCCTGATCAGGGTGCCTGTTAGTTGCGACATCCGCATATTGGATATTAACCCGTGAAAGTTGGCGTTAATTTCAGAGTGTCTCAGTAGAGACGTGTTCATCATTTCTCATTTCACGGTCTAAACAGAATTAGGCAATTTGTATTGTGAACATAAATCTCATTTCGAGAAAAAATAAACAGACTATTTGTAATACTGGATCTTTTAGTCACGCTTTTACTTCCTTTTGAGTTCGGGAATAAAGAAAGCATTGCAAGAAAAACTTTACAGAACTATTGTGCTGCTGGATGAACAAGTGTCGTATTTGAGCGATAAAGACAACACAGCAATGAAGATGAGCAAAATCTTTCGACAACCTAAGCTGTAGTGTTCTTGGATGTTTGCTTCACGTTTTCAACACATTTTGTCTTCTGAGAGTTTACTATATTTGAGATGTAAAGATAATATCGCAAGAACAAAGTACAACCAAACAACTTTTGCTCGACTGGATTTTATCGAATAATTGGGATTTCTTTTCCATCGGTCAAAATGGTGAGTCCTCGCCTTTACATACATTTGCATTTACATACATACATACATAAATATATATGTGAGTGTGTGTGCGTGTGTGCGTGGGCGTGTGGGTATATATATATTTATATATATATATATATATATATATATATTTATATATATGTATATTTATATATATAATGTTTATATACAAATCCCATTTAAGATACACAATATAAAATTAAATGATTGGGAATTACCTATGACACATCAAAAGTAATTTAACTTTCTAAATGAGAGATGCAGCGATCAATAGCCCATACGGCACCGCGTTGTCTCTACTTTGAATTGCGATATTCCACGATTCCACATGACGAATAGAAAATACCAAGCTTATTGCCATACCAGTAACTCAGCAATACATTGTGCTCCCCCCTCCCCAATGTTTCAAGTACCTTAAAAGTGCTCCTTTTTGCTGAGGGAAAGTGCCCTTGTTTATTTACGAAAATTCCCCTTTTTGCTTCTAAAATGCACTTTCTCATTTTAAATAAAGTGCCCCTTTTTCACATGTGATAAGTGCCATTTACACTTTTACCAGTTTCCCCTTTTATTTCTAATATAACGTGCCTTTCCCCTTACTCTTCCTTCTAAATTGACAAGTGCCCCTTCTTATATTGCCCTTTTCCCTGATCAAAGGTGTCGCTTTCAAATGTGATAAGTTCCGCTTTTCAAAGTATGATAAGTTGACCCATTCTATCTACATTTCCCGTTGTCGCTTAAATGTTGTGTCATTTTACAGTCATCTTAATAAGCGGGCCAGAGTCAGAAAGAGGGGTTTGCCTGTTACTACCACACCTTGTTAGTTTGAAAGATTTGTCAATAATACACAATATTTCAGAGGTGATATTTTAATGTTTTGAGTTAAAGAAACACAAAGTTATTTACTTGACTTCCACACAAACGACATTTTGCCTATATGTGTATTAACTGTATGCATATACGTGTAATAATGTATTGAGGACGTGTTCGGTGTATCTCAATCTGGTTTAAAAAATTACTTTTAAGTAAAACCTCTTATTACCATGGGTTTGGTGTCAAATGATGGATAATTAAATACCTTCAAGTTGATATAGATTATTTCACTGAGTAGTGCGTAAAATATAATTTTCGAGCCAAAAATGTGTTTTTGTGGATAATTTTGTCCCCTAATTTTGTCCAGTACCTCGGTAAAATAACTTGACGTTAGTGATTAGACATTTAGTAGTGCAGAAAGTTCAAAGGATTAGGAGTGTTGCATGCACTTGATAAGTACTTCTTCTATACTCTGTGATGTTACAGGAAATACGGGCATGGGCAGTTGTTCCCACCCCCCCCCCGAAACGTGATTATAATGCAAAGAAGTTCTTAATTATGGATATCGTAAGTGTGGAAAAAATCTTGGAGTTATTATTTATTAAGTCCCCAGAATTGCTAAAATGTAAAATGCTTGAATATCATAATCTTTGCAAGAAATAAAAGCGCATATCCAGGAGGATTTAAGACCGAGTCCCCATCCCCACTACCCCAATATGAAAGAAAATTGAGATTAAAAACTCCCAAGATGTGTTTAGAATGCAAACTGGTTCTGAATTTTGAAAGAAATTAAGGCATAAGACATAAAGACACTGCTTATTATATGGAGATGTGTGTTGGGTGAATGTTTGAGCTTTGAATCACCAGGGGCGCAGTATGATGCACAAAATGTGTTTGTTTGTTGTTTTAAACAAAAAATAAAGACTACATGAGACAGTTATTCATACAAACAGATCTCTAGAATTCAAATTTCCTGACCAGATTAAAGAATATTCAGTAGGAGAAAAGGAAAAAAGTAACTCATTTGAGTTTTGAAGATTTTTCGTCAAATGCTAGGATAAAATATTTATCATCAAACTTTTGAGTTGACATTGTGTCGACCCTCATCCCCCTCTCTCTCTCTCTCTCTCTCTCTCTCTCTCTCTAAATCGACGATTGTACAAGGGGCTTCCACTGACAACAACTGTAATTGTTGGAAGATAAAAATAGATACATGTATCCCAAGGAAACATCCAGGGACAGATAGGCCGTGTGGAGTTTAAGGAATTTTCTCCACGAGCCGCTTCTTCTTTCGGCCGGATCAAGGTCCAATCGGTTTGTGGTATGAGGGCCACTTGCATTGGCATGTTGTATACTGAGTGGGCTGGTCGCAATAAGCTTTTAGAACCATTTTTTAGTCCCAGTCAGCCCCTAGAAACATCAAATGAGTTTTAATTCGAAGACATGATGTAGAAAAATATAGAGACATGTCAATATGCTGTAGTCCTGTTGTTATCTGGTTATTTGATCTTTCGACAGAGCTGTAATAGTTTTAGTTGCTTTAGGACCTAGTGGATAGCCAATATCTTGTATATATTTTATTTTACCTCATTGAAATGGCATCCAAAGATATAATATATTAGTTTTGATAGTCAACTTGTGCTAGTGTGATCGGAAGTCGTCCAAATATAGAAAGAAATGCGAGATAAGGCATTTTCATGATTTCACCACATTCTGCCTAGGCGAATCCAAGGTGAACAAAACGGCCACGGTCCCTCCGAGAGAAAGAAAATGAAATAATGAAAATAATGGGGGAATCTAGGGTAAAACACCGGTCTGCGAACCCCTCCTTTTCAGAACCACAAGAGGGCCAGAGTAATTACTGGGCATGCAGAAATGAAAATGGGAAATTCATTCCCCTGGCCCACCCCTTCGGAGCAATACACTTAGCTTTCGGAGTTATGAACGCAATGGTATAAGAAGTTTGGGTGTTCTTAATTATTTTTCCTCAGAAAATGACATTTTTAAGTACGAGTGGCCCAGGCCACTCCCCAACTTGGTTGAAAAATAACCAGTATGACATTTTTTATCTGTGAGATGACAATATGCTGAGTTTGCAAGACAAATGTATATCCAACCATTGTGAGTCCAGACAAATTGTTAGTTTTATTATATACAAGGGCAATAGAAGTACTGGGATTTGGTTTGGAATATTCATTTTGGCAATATTGGCACTCTGCTGTGCCCCTTGGATCGATGTCCCTTGCAACCAGACAGATTCACGACTCACGGAATACTAGATCTTTATGATAATTATCACAGTAAAGCCCTTATCACATTTGATGATAAGACCCTTTTCACCAATTAACTATTTCCCATTATAAAAACCTGAACACGCCTTGCTTTTTTCAATATATTTATAAAACGAATAAATATCAATGCAATAAACTGTATTCTGATGGTTGTAAGATAAACAAATATTTTCTACTTAGTAAATGATTTATTTCAAATTGAAAGAAATTGAAAGAAAAAATGTATCAGCTATATTAACGCAATTAAAACATTATTAAAAAATATATGTGGAAAACCATAGAGATCATTCTTCAAGAGTTATTCTGAAATGTAAAATGCCATTTTTTTGAATGGAAAAGAGTGGAAAAGAAAGAATACTTTTAGCTCAGATTTGATATCCACAGGAAAAGAATTTACACCACATTAACGCTCCGGCATTCTGCATGGTCTTCTGAAAAATTACTTGAGGATTCACAAGATCACATTTCAATCTTGTGCGCATTATGACAATTTTCCTTTTTTTACCATGACAACATTTTACTAAGCATTCAGATGGAGGGAGGTGTCAAAGGCTAGTTGATAGCGTGTGTGTGGGGGCTCAACTGCCCATGCCCACATTTTCTGAAACATCGCAGAGTATAAAAGGACTTATCAATTGCACTTAGCACGGGTAATTCTTTGAACTATCTATATTACTAAATGTCCAATCACTATCGTCCAGTTAATATACAAAGGTACTGGCCAAAATTAGGGGAATATCCACACACAAAACAAATTTTCGGCCCAAAATGTATATCTTACACGCAACATAACTCAATGAAATTGATATCAACTTGAAGGTATTTTCATTATCCATCATATGACACCAAACCCATTGTGATTTAAGGTTTTACTAAAAAGCTATCTATAAAACTCGATTTGAACACACCAAACACGTCCTCAATACACGAATACGCGTATATGGTTCTAGGACACCTACCCCTGGACATCCACCCCCGGATAACCACCCCCAGTCAACTAGGGGGTAGTTGTCCTAGGGGGTAGTTGTCTGGGGGTAGTTATCCGGGGTAGTTTTTCCGGGGGTAGTCGTCCTAGAGGGTGGTTGCCCTAGGGGATAGTTGTCCTAGGGGGTAGTTGACTGGGGGTGGTTATCCAGGGGTGGATGTCCAGGGGGTAGGTGTCCGGATACGCGCGTATATACACTGTATATGCATACAGTAATACATGTATGGGCAAACATGTCGTTTGTGTGGAAGTCAAGTAAATAGGTTGCTATAACCTTTACGAAAAAGAGATATTAACCTCTCCATTGCACAAGATATTGTCCTTGTACATGGGCAAATTCCTTGAAAGTTAAGAAAATGACATTTCTCCGATTTTGAAATATGGAAAATAACGTTTTTGATAAAATTACATTTTTGAGAAAATTGTGTTTTTTACTTAATATTGCGATGTTAATTAATCCCAATTCGGTAAAAATTGGTATCAAAATGTAAAAAAAATAAAGTTCTTTATATGACATTTAACAAAATACAATTTTTCTTCAAAAGGGCCGCTTTTTTGGACGCCCTCTCCGATTTAGAGGTGACCGCTACAAATATATTTAAAAAAAGCACCTTTGAAGTATTATGAAAAAATCTTTCAAACAACCAAGATGTGCTTAGTGTGTGTGGTAGTGGCAGGCAACTCAAAAACTAAGCATGATATTTGACTTTGGCCCTCGACTTATAAGAGCCATATCTTGATTAAAAAAGAATCGGAGTAGCTTTGTGTAGTAACAGCTACTCTATATTTCTATCATCATAGTAACAGGTTCCCTGTTTCTATACCACTACAAATTAAGAGACGTTATTAAATCTAATAGTGCTCGTTTTCACCGCTATCAAAAGACCCTGCTCTTAATAGGTTACCATGACAAGATGTTTTTGTCACCCCTAGTCTACCCCTAACAACACATATCTCATAGCCTCCCTCATGTATGTTCACCTAATTCAAGCATCCAAGACCAGTATTTTCCCTCGAATTTCCGCATATCTCACTCGGTATGCTCGATAGCATTCATAATTCATATAATCATGTAACGTTAAAGGTCTTATTCATTCTTTTATTCTGAGAATATGCTTTAAAAACCACATCAGGATTATTTATTCTTTGTAGAAAGATCTCATTGATCGTAATGCGACCTGACAAATCTATACAAAAATAATATTCAGATCATCACACACAATGGCAAATATGATGCTATAGCAGTATCTTGGGCCACGTAAAGAGAGAAACGACAAAATTTTAAAGATGATGTTTGATAAAGTATCAATTGGAATGTAGGGATATAAACCCATGTCTCAAAATTGTATTTTTTCGCTTTGGGAAGCCCCTTTTAGTTGCCCCATTTTTTTAATGAAAAAGCGCCCTTTTTGTTGGTGTCTCCACTTTGAAAGATGCTCCGCCACCCCTGCAAAAATGAAGACATTTCTGAATGAATGAAGGAAAATGTATCAACTCTCACTTCCATCTGAAAATAGCTGAACATACATGTGCCTGGTATGAGTAGTACAAATGCGATATCAATTTACGTGTTTTAAAGATCATGGATGAATACATTGGCTGTTTACTTTTCCCGTTTAAGTTGTCACACGCATTAAATTTTCATATTAATGTATGATACAGTTACTTCAGATAGGAGCCAAAAAGATCGCTTTGCCTGTTATATTAAGAATATCTCAAATTTCATCCGGGTTTACGCTCGTCAGGACTACTTCTTCTCCAAGGTCCACATACACTACTCGGGATGTATGGTGATCTGGTGATCGTGCCTTCTCTTCAGTTGCTCCACGCCTCTTGAACTCCCTCCCTCCTGTTACTCGCAACACCGACAAGCTAGCCCCATCTTTATAAGCAAATGTGTAGTCCATAACTATTGGAGGAATATCTCAAATTTAATGTAACCAAATTTGTTCCTGTGAAGTGCCTCGATACGAATTATTGTATCTCAATAGTCAGAAATCAAATTGGATACATTAGTTGTTGCTAATTAGGACAAACATCAAGGCTTGCCCTACCTTACAACACGTAATATATGCAATTCGCGTTCTGACTATTGAAATACAATTATTCGTTACAGGTGAATGAAATGATTCGTATCGAGGGACTGAAGTATAAATTTGGATACGAAACAGGCCTATTTACAAGGACTAGATCTTGAGGATAAATGTCCATTTACAAGATTTATCTGCAGTGAAGTAGAGTTAATTGTCCTGAAATGGCAACATATCACATGTGGCCTTTGTATTCTTATGTACCTGTACGTCAGTCTTCAGTCAGGTAACTGTGCTGCATTTATTAGTATTAATTAACATTTTAATCATCGAACTTCAAGCCTATCATCATCTAATATCAAGCCTTTTCCATTTCTTTTTTTTCACATGTAAAGGACAAAGATCTCATACGAGGCGTGGTCCTTGTTTTCCTGACATGTATATCCTTCGGTACGTATGATTCTGGTCAACGATGATTTATTATTATCATTATTATTATTATCACTAGTAGTAGGAGTATTATACATAAATGCAATGAAATATTGATAATGACATTATTAATCAAAGTTTTGTCGTTATTATTATTTATTTATTTATTCATATATTTGGCGCTTTCAATACATGTAAAAGAAGAATATACAAATGAGAAAGCAAAATATGGAAATAATTTCTAAGACACATTTTTATATTTGTATGTATAGTAAGTACCCTTTGTATTCATTAGACGTCATAATTATATAGTGCATTTGTCCTAAACATGATGAGGGGCTATGAGGGGCGTAGCCAGAGGCCAGACATTGAAAGAACATGGGCCACTGGTCTTAACTCGTTAGCTGAAATGCAAATCTACACGTTGATTGATTGAGGGTGTAGATCTAAGGAAGTCCTTGTGTCTTTTTTGTGGTCAAGTTTCCCTCCCAAGATGAAGTTCCTGCATTTTTCTTTAAAGAACTTGATAAATGAAGAGTTTAGGAAAAGTAATTACAAAACTACAACAACAATAATGAACAAACAAACAAAGGAAAACCTTTGAACACCAAAATGCTCAATCGTACACTGTCTCTCTATCTCTCTCTTTCATAAAGCGTCCCTAAGTTAATTTGAAGGGTTCTAGGACACCTACCCCTGGACATCCACTCCCGGATAACCACCCCCAGTCAACTACCCCTAGGACAACTACCCCTAGGGCAACCGCCCTCTAGGACGACTACCCCGGGACAACTACCCCCGGACAACTACCCCCAGACAACTACCCCCTAGGACAACTACCCCCGGACAACTACCCCCAGAAAACTACCCCCTACGACAACCATCATCCCGGACAACTATCCTAGGGGGTAGTTGTCCGGTGGGTTGTTGTCCGGTGGGTTGTTGTCCGGGGGGTAGTTGTCCTATGGGGTAGTTGTCCTAGGGGGTAGTTGTCTGGGGGTAGTTGTCCGGGGTAGTTGTCCTGGGGTAGTCGTCCTAGAGGGTGGTTGCCCTAGGGGGTAGTTATCCTATGGGGTAATTGTCCTAGGGGGTAGTTGACTGGGGGGTGGTTATCCGGATACGAATTTTAAGAGATACGTACTCCAGGACAAGTATCTCCTAGACCACTACTCACGAGACAACTACGACAAACAGCTACCCCCTAGATTAAATACCCCCTACGTGTGATGGGAGCTGGGGTAATCATTCCTAGGGGGGCAAGTGTCCGAGGGTAGTTGAGCCAATTAGCCAAATAGTAAAGCAATGCATTTGTTTTTACATCGTTTCAGATTTTTTTTTCATTTCATTTATTTTCCACATTAAAAACCAGAAAAATATACAAGGTAAGAAAATACATTGTACACATTTGACACATAGAGCAAATGGAAAACAGATACATAAGCATAAAAGAACAATGAAAATCTACATCAGTTAACAAACATCAACATTAAAACATAAAAAAAGGTAAGTAATGTAGATGGGGCTAGAAAAAGCGAAGCTTATCGAGTCTAGCCCCGGTAGCAATGAAGGGGAAGTCCACCCTGAGAATGTGTGTGGCCAAGTAAAGGCAAAGGAAACCCATCCTCAGGGTGGACTCTCCTTCAAATGTCTGGTTGTATAATTAGATTAAATTGACCCGATGAAAACATAATTGCGATTTGAAACATTATAATTATTTTTTAAATTGAAAATGACTATTTAGAATTGCAAAGATATTTTTATATTTCAACTTAAATTGTCGTAATGATACAGATTGTTTGAGACTGTCATCTAAAGTAGACCATGTAAGGTAACCCTGATACTTAACACTTCTTTGGCCAGTAGCCGTTCTATAATAAATGCTATGCAAATTCTTGGAGTTTCGGGTGTTATAACAATGTACTTCACTGTTGCATCTAAACCATTTTTTAAGTGAGTTTGGTAATAGTCCCTTTCAGACCTGTACATAAATTCTCCCAGTTGTAACCTACCTAATTCAAATACAGTCAAAACCCTTAATTGTTTAAAGATATTGTTGGTATGGGCCAGATAATGAGACTTGGCAACTATGCGTATTACACGTTTTTGCAACAAATATAAACGATTTAACAATGTATTTGATGCATTTATCCATAGCATGTTCCCATATTGTAAATGAGGTAGAATTAATGAATTGTATAGTAAAAGCAGTACCTTTGACGGTAATAAAAATTTCAGTTTTGACATGACTCCAGTAATTCTCGAAATCTTCAATGCAATATCATTAATATGTAAAGACCATGATAACTTGTCATCAATATTAACTCCCAAGAAGCGGGCACTATGTACTTGCTTTAAGGGCTCTAGTGAATCAACAAACTTAAGAGTAAGTAAGTTCTTATCATATTGTTTATTCAATGGTGCAAAATGCATAAAATTTGTTTTCTCAATGTTAATCCTTAACCCATTCACTTTATACCAAATATTAACCCTTTGTATTTCTTTATTCATATTATGAATAAGAGTATCTAATTTCTTCTCGCTTAAAGAGACATTGGTATCGTCTGCAAAAATAATATATGACAAAGTTGAGGAAGCATTTGGCAAATCGTTGATATATAGAATAAACAACAGTGGCCCAATTATTGACCCTTGGGGCACTCCGCATATAAGTTCTTTTTCAAATGAAGTTGCATTATCATAAACAACATATTGTTTTCTTTCCTTTAAATAATCCTTTATCCACTGTAATGGCAAACCCTCACACCATAGTACTCCAATTTGGATAATAAGGCTTGGTGATTAATTGAGTCAAAAGCTTTTGAGATATCCAATGACAAACAGAGTGAATGTTTGCTATCATCAAGGGAAGTAAGTATTTGGTCCAAAAATATGTCAAGGCCAATATAGTTGAATGACCAGATCTGAAGCCATATTGAAAATTTGACAAAATCCTCGTTTCTCAATGTAAGACAATAATCGAGAGTAAAATAATTTTTCCAAGATTTTGGAGAAAACGGGCAAGAGGGACACCGGTCTATAATTACAAAACTGATCGAGAGAGCCTTTCTTATAGATCGGAGTCACCCTCGCCAGTTTCATACTGTGAGGGAATTTACCAGTGGAGAGGGAAAGGTTAAAAATATGTACAAGTGGAGCAAGAATGAAATAGATTGATTCTTTAATGACAGAAACAGTTATATTATCATGACCAGGACTCTTACCTATTTTCAATGCCTTCACTATATCTATAATTTCATGACCTTCTATTGGTTTCAGAAACATTGACTGTTGATATTGACCATTCATATAAGACCTACACTTCAGCATGTCAATATTACTTGTATCTGTAAACGTTGTCCCAATGCTTATAAAATATTCATTGAATTTGTTTGCAATATCAACAGGATCTGTAAGTTTCTTATTATTTTCATCACGAAAACAGTCTTGGTTCTTTCTTTTGATTCCCTATTCAAGATGTTGTTAATAATATTCCAGGTTCGTTTACTGCAATTACTTTCTTCAAACTGCTTTGCATAGTAAGATTCTTTTGACCTTCGAATAATTGAAGTTAAAGTATTTCGATACTGTCGATATACTTTTTCCTGTACGCAGAAGGGTTCTTCAAATACTTTTGTATAGCTTTATCTTTTTCTTACATGATTTCAATATTGCTATTGTAATCCATGGTTTAGATTCCCTTTTTCGGCAACGCTTTTCTTTCAAAGGAAAACAAGAATTTTGTATGATATTAAATTCATTGAGAAATACTTCATAAGCTCTGTCACATGACTCTTCGTGCATCACATATTCCCAAGAATGTTCAGTCAGGGCAACCCTAAATTTATCAAAGTTTGAGCGAGACATGTCTCTTATATAAGTTTTATTGCATTGATCGCGCTTAAGCCATTCACTATGTTTTGACCGATTGAATACAAAAATTGGAAGGTGGTCTGAAATGTCTGCCAGTAAAATACCGCTTTTCAGCACTAAACTTGTGTCATTGACAAAAATATTGTCAATAAGAGTTGAACTTGACTGAACTATTCTTGTTGCCTTTGTTATGAGAGGGGCATAAGAGTGAGAGAAAACCATTTCCAAGAAAGAGTTGACATGTTGGTCAGAGTGTACGTCCAGTAAGTTTAAATTGAAGTCGCCTAAAAGTAGCATGTTTTATTTTCGCGACCAACTTTCTCTAAAATATTGTTAAGATCTGTTATAAAATCAACACAGCTCTGAGAAGGAGGTCTATAAATAGCTGCAATTATCAAGTTTTTACTATTACTGTGAGCTACCTCAATGAAGTAAGATTCAATATTTTCATTAAATACAGACAGATCAGTCCTCTCCTTAATATGAAATGTAGTTTTAGCAAATATTCCAACACCTCCTCCACGGGATGGTCGCCCTTTTCCATAATATTCGTAGCCAGCAAGTGACAATAGACAATCTGGACCTTTCGGAAGCCATGTTTCGCTGAGCAAAATAAAATCAACTTTACACTTTAGCAAGTCTAGAAACTCAGACATAGTATCAAAGTTTTTATTGAGACTGCGACAATTAATATGCATTAAGGATATGTATTGTTCATCCAGTAACGAAATTTCGTTATTAAATTTATCAGGTAAATAATACTCTGTTTCTTTGTCTACTATATTGTTCATTAGGTCTGTGCCGAAGTTATCAATGGCACTATCATTGCATGTTTCTAGTAAATCTTTCAAATCAAAATTAAAAATAGGTAGTTGAGATGACATAATGACAAAGTACAAGTACGAACACAACTTATGAAAAAACAAAACAAATTCTAAATGAATGAGTACTGCAGGTATTGAGGCCAATTCCTGGTAATTCAAACATGTTCTTAACTAGTAAAGGTACAATAGCATGGTCCTTTAATATAGTCATGCCTTTGAGTTGATCGGTAGAATATGAATACATGGGTTTCATAACCTGGATTTTGGCTTCAGGAAGAGAGACGAGAGTTAACTACAGTTAATATTTGAACACCCTTTTCTTGACTAGAGGTATTACCTTCACGTCTAGCTTCCTTGACCATGTTGACATTCACCATGATATTACCATCTTCTAGTTTTCTTTGTTTAAAAAGAATTCACCATAACCCTTTGGCAAGAAACTTATGCACGTGGTGCCTGTTTGGTACCTTGTAAAAATGCTCACTGGCTGACGCAAAATAATCAATATACCTTACAGAGGAGGGCTATGAAGACAACTGGAGAGTTTTTGTGTCTAAAAATAATCATAACTGAAACTTAACTTCAGAATCTAATTTATCATGAATATTCATTATTTGGTGGGAGAAATGCCATGCCATTAAAGTACATCTTTGTAAAAGCATTTAAAGTTTGTACAACTAATATCTATTTATTCGAACTGCGTATACCACGTTTACAAGGTTTTTGATACGTGTGTATTGGTAGTTGTATTAAACATTTACATTCACTTTAACCCATTGCCTACGGCAACTGAGTAGTTCATGTCTTTAGTCTATGGGAATAAGAGAAATCCTTACTCAACAGGTTAAATGACCAAATGACCGTTAACAAGTTACCTAAAAACGTGTTCATGGAAGTTTAGAGCAATCACGGTTACCGTATGTGTCTTAGGTTCATCCAATCCAGAACGTCGAGAATTCAGGTATTGCAGCTTATCCCAAGAATATGAATTCAAAGGGATAGATCTTGGATATGTTTTACTATCATCATTTCAAGTAGAAGAAAATGCAGCAGGTCTGTATGCTGTAGTCAGTGGAGTAGAAACTGGGGGCACAGGCGCTCTTGCCCCTTGTTTCCCAATCGAGTGGTGAGATAAAGTAAAACAAGAGAGAGAAAAAATCTAGAAAATAGAAAAAAGCCAACTAAAAAGAAAGTGAAAAGTCGAGAATAGAAGACGCTAATATATCCTCCCGCACCCCATTTGAATCTGTAAATGTGGTAAATTCGAATTTCATTTTCCGAGTAAAACATGTGCCCCTCCCCCCTCCCCTCCTCCATAGTTCAAGAGCTTCCTAAATGGATGGACCCACGCTACGCAATTGGATATAGTTACTGGGTTCTAATCGGTTAATACCACGAGAGATATAACTCTTTACTCAATATGTTATTCTCTCCTGGTTTATATTTCGTTTAAAGCCTCTCTCGTTTCTTCGAAAGAGAACAAGAAGACGGGTACTTGTTGTTCGGACGGATTAGGGCTGAATTACACCTTACCAATGTTCAACGAATGTAAGAAGGAACTGCATTCTAATGGTAGCATGGTACAGACCATTCCAAAGCTCATCCCATACACATCTAAGGAAGCTGCTTGTCCAAGAAGGAAGAGTAAACTGGGGATCCCACCCGGACACAGAGTGTGTAGATTTCCTGGTAAGTTGTTCTTTGCCTGCTATAAACCGCTATAAACGTGTGAAATATATAATCTGTTCGACTGTTTGATTCTTTTGAAAATGTAATCATGTAAATCCTTGCCGAAAGTGTCATAAGATTCGATATCTATGTTATTTACTTTTGTTAAGACATTGGCAACAATGGTTGACAGGCTATCCATAGCAGCCGGGTGTTATAGCATGAGGAGCAGCCGAAAATGCCCTCCTAAGATGGTTTGACTTCATCTGGTCCCTGACAAATCTTCGTCAAAATAGAAGCAATATTATAATACTGTACATCACAAAACACAAAAGTTTGACAAAATCCTAAAACTTTTGTTTTGTGTATAAGGATTGCGTTGTTAACTTTATTAATCCCTGTTAAAAACAGGTGAATATGGTTACATAATCCTTTATGGGCCTATCTCACTGAGCGGCGAATGCTTGCGAACGTAGCGAATTTGGGGTTTCGCCAGGGTTTGTAAACGGTTGCAAGAAATTTCGCAAACAGTTTTCATTGTCGCAAACAGTTTTTCTCGCCGCAAAACAGTCGCAGGCCTTTGCAAAACAGTCGTAAGCCTTTGCAAACGGTTGTAAGACGGTGTCGCTGAATTCTTTTTGATCCAAAAATCCAAAATTCGCAACGTTCGCAAGCATTCGCCGCTCAGTGAGATAGGGCCTTAACCGATTATCTAAGTTCAACCTAGTATCCATCACCATACACGTTCCTACCCCTTTACCTAAACCTGACACAAAACCAAATTGCGACACAAGCAATAATAGCACACCTTTGGCAAAATGTAAAAAGCAAATGTTTGATTATCAAATTACAGGGTCCAGTTCGGGATCAATTTGAGAACCATCAGGAATTTCAAAATTGAAAATTCAAAATCGTTCATGTCATTACAGAAATTTATATTTGACGATAACTTTTACTTCAACACGGCTGCGATACTTAATAGTAAACCTTACAAGTACCATACAGAAAATTCCTGAACATTTGTTTGTTAATTTCGGTCAGCACGTCGCTACGCTACCTGTAGCCATAGCCGTAGAGCAAGTTGGAGTTATTAAAATTAAAATCTAGAAGCATGAAAGAAAGAAAAATCAAATCATGGGAAGTAGATTTTGGTCACCGTGTACTTGGATGCTTTTTTCTTCAGAAGTCTGTCATTGTATATAGCACTTTCTGTCGACAAAGTTCGGCACGTGGGCTTGATGAGGGGATGTTGACAACGCTTTTCCGGTGTGTACATTGTGTGTATGTGTGTTTGAAGCACTGGCGTACCAGGGTCATCTCCTGGGCGTACTGATGGGGAGGCGGGCAGTTGCCCCCAATAAAATTCAAATGTGTCTTTTTTTCTAATTCGATATCAGTTATTTACAAATGTTGCTGAAATGATTTTCCGGGATTTTTTTTTCGCACTTTTTTGGTAAATTGTACCTTTTATGCGTTTGTTGGAAAATGACAAATTCCCAAATTTACAGTCAGGCAAAAAGTATGCTTATTTAGAAGCCTACATGTCAGAGCCCGCAATACGGCGGGACTCGGGGGCTTGAGCCCCCCCTCACATTTTTGAAAAAGTATGTTAAAGAGGAACATAAAGAATAAAAGAAAGATAGTGCTCATCTGACGTACCCTAATTAAATGCCTAAAATCCCTGAGCTTCCAGGGGCTCTGCCCCTTGACCCTGCCGAGGCTTTGCCCCTGGACCCCACGCCAGTTTACTGCATGTAACATGAAAGAGTGGTGGTGATGAGATTTTTTGTTCTGCTCCCCCCCCAAAAAAAAAAAAACTGGTATGTAATGAACAAAAATGCTACTATATTTTGACAAAGCTTCAAGTTCAAGTTCAAGTTCAAGTTCAAGTTTTATTTCCGTATCTGATTTAAAAAAAACAAGTACAATTTATATGCATATATACAATAATAAACGTTAAAATGAAACATCTTCAATTGAAATCATGGTGTGGTGGGAAAAACAGAGGCCATTGGCCTATCAAGGTTATTCCCAAAGATAATAAAATTTACATAAAATGTTTCAAAACAAGATAGAAATACAAAGATTAAAATGACACAAAACATGAACATATAGAATTAAACCAGACAAATCCATTACAAAAACAAAAACAGAAAGGGCATTTATGTATAAATAATCCTAGTTATACATATTCATTTACAAGATATTTCTTAAGCTTTCTTTTGAAGATTGGGCAAGTTTGATGCATGGGAAGACAAGATGAAATCGCACCTACGGACAGGATTTTTTTTTTTTTTGGGGCTTTGGGTGCTAAACCGACCGGTTAGGTTTAAAGCGGGCAAAACTTATGCATTTGATAGAGAAACTCTTTTTATGAAGTTCTGAAATCAGGTGTCTACTAATTCAATTATTTTAATTTAATCTATGTATTTATTTGTAGTTTTATTTTACAGGGTAGCATTACCAATTACAAAACTGCTTTCCACAATGGCCCTTTTGGCCTAGATTAAATATGTATACAATATGATTAAATATTGTAATTATAGAAATATCAATTGCTAAATTTCTATTCAAGTGTTGTTTTCTAAAAAGGTTTGAATCCAATAATAGTTGAAAAGGCAATTTGTAAACCAGAAATCGCTCATTATAAAGAATATGTCGGAAGGCATAACAACCAATATCAAAACAATTAATTATTTTGTGGTGGAGTAGGCGAATTTTAGATGTGTGTGCATGTGATCTTTTGTTCATATTCGGTTCAGGTTCAACTTACTGTACTTTCATATCATGCTTGATCTGCCTGCCTATTCACGAATAATATAATATATTCCGTCCTCTATCATGATATCAAGAACGAGCAACACTCAAGTATATTAATTTCATTTTGTAATGTTAAGTACGGTTAGCGCACGTGTGGTTGTCTTAGCAACACAAGGCGAACAGATCGCATTAGCAGAAAGATGATGCCCGAGGGATTCGAAAGTTAATCTAATTGTTGGATGGTTAATCAGCCAAGTAGTCTGTTTACCATCATTAGCAGCACACATTGTCAACAAGAGGTTTAGAAACATAATCTGTATAAGTCAATATAAATCAATTAGATTAGCAGTGATGATGTGTAAGAAACTACTACTACTATTGCTAAGACTACTACTACTAATAATAATAATAATGAATAATTACAATGCGTCGTTCCAATCATAATTGACAGCACTGTCGCAATTGTGAGGAATGTGGTATAATTGCGTATAATTCATAATGATATATAGCAATACATGTACGTCAGTAGTAGCAGTAGTAGCAATATAAGCAGTAGCAGCAGCAGTAGTGGTAGTAGTAGTAGTAGTAGTAGTAGTAGTAGTAGTAGTAGCAGTAGTAGTAGTAGCAGTAGTAGTAGTCGTAGTAGTAGTAGTAGTAGTAGTAGTAGTACTAGTAGTAGTGGTAGTAGCAGGAGTAGCAGCAGTAGTACTAGTAGTAGTAGTAGTCGTAGTAGTAGTAGAGTAGTAGTAGTAGTAGTAGTAGTAGTAGTAGTAGTAGTAGCAGTAGCAGTAGGAGTAGTAGTAGTAGTAGTAGCAGCTGCAGTTGCAATAGTAGTAGTAGTAGTAGTAGTAGTAGTAGTAGTAGTAGTAGTAGTAGTAGTAGTAGTCAGGGGCAGATCCAGCCGGCGGCAAGGGAGGGGGCCTAAAAAGGGGCCCACTTCGTGCGAAAATTTGAAAATCGTGCCGGCCGACTTTTGGCTCAGTGGGGGGTAGTGAGCACAATTTTTTTTTTTTTTTGCCGAAAAAAAATTCTCCCGACGGGAAGGGTTATTTTTATTTCCACCACCACCCCTTGGGCGCCATGGGAGGGGGCCCATCTTCTTTTTTTTCAAAAAAGGGTGTTTTTACCTGTTTTCTTTGCAAGGGGAGGGGGCCCCCTCCCTGGATCCGCCACTGGTAGAAGTAGCAGTAGTAGTAGCAGCAGTAGCAGTAGTAGTAGTAGTTTACAGACGTGTATCAATCAGATATGATTATTTAGTCTGGGGAGACCTAACGTCACCATCCGAAAGACGTGACTCAGTTTCGAACCTGCGTCCTCGGCTGAATCAGTTTGTAACTTCCACTTTTAGCTGGATTACAGGCGCACGCCACAACGCCTAGTAGTAGTAGTAGTAGTAGAAGTAGTAGTAGTAGTAGTAGTAGTAGTAGTAGTAGTAGTAGTAGTAGTAGTAGTAGTAGTAGTAGTAGTAGTAGTAGTAGTAGTAGTAGTAGTAGTAGTAGTAGTACACTGTAGTAGTAGTAGTGTAGTAGTAGTGTAGTAGTAGTATTAATATCATTATGATAATAATTATTATAATTATTATTGTTGTTGTTATTATAATCATTATTATTAGTAGTAGTAGTAGGAGTATTATTATTATTAAATTTGTCATTGTATGAAAATGTACGTTTGTCCTGTAGCTACATGACTTCCTCTATTAAACCATGTGCCTCTTTCAGTGATTAGGAGCAGTAGGCCTACCTGAAAGAATACAGTGATACATTATATGCATCAAGGGTATAGAGGGAGTTGCAGAAGTACCCGTATTCCTAAACAATCGACATGCTATCGTTAAGCTATATAGTTGCACTGTCCTGTCTCCTCTTTTTACTACAGATTGTGGCCGAAATCCCTGTCAAAACGGCTGGTGTGAGGAGACTATGAAAAGCTTCAAATGCCACTGCTTTGCCGGATATCGAGGAAAACGTTGCGATAAACGTGAGAATAAAAATAAGCACAATAATCATCTGACAAGTCGGTTAATTGGACGAATTACAAACCATCTATACAACTAATCTTTGCTAGTAACCTGAATTCGAGCAAAAATGATCAACTTTGTCAAAAGGAAAGGTAGCACGGGTGTACATCATAACCAACTGATTGTCAGACCTCCCCCATTCCCTCTCCTTCTCCCCTCACCTTTACCCTCCATACTTTCTGTCTGTCTGTCTGTCTCTCTGCCTTTCCCTTTCTCTCTTGATCTTGCTTTTGTTATCTCTATTTCCCTATTTCCCTTCTCTCTTTCTCCAATTCTCTCCCTCCCTCTCTCTCTCTCTCCCTCTCTCCCACTTTCTTTCTCTTTCTTTCTTTCTCTATCTCTGTCACCATGCTCACCACTAACGTTATAAATTTCTCAATATTTTCATTCTCATCACTTTCTCTCTCTCTCTCTCTCTCTCTCACTCTCCCTCTCTGCCTTATACCCTTTCTCTCTCGATTTCTATTTTATTTGTTTTTCCCCACTTCTTTTCTGTCTCTCCAATTTCTTTTCTCTCCGTCTCTCTATGCCTCTCTCCTTCGCTTTCACTTTCACGTGTATACAATATGCTACAACGTGAAGCAACTTCTTGTTCTCGGCAGCTGCTCAGGCGTCAAAATCTAGGAATTGAATGATTTGTCCAGTAAGATTTGTTAAATTTGGGTATTTATGAATTTAATTTATTGTACCCTCGGATTGTATCATCAGGTGTATATATCATATTTCTTTCTTCAGAATCAACTACAACACAAGACACCACAACGATGTCCACGACGGAATCCACCACCTGTCCTCTTACCACAACTACTCGTAAGAAAACTTCATTTACACCATCTCTCTCTCTCTCTCTCTCTCTCTCTATCGCTCTCTCTTTCTCTCCCCCGCCCCTCTCTCTTTCTCTCTCTTTTCTCTCTCTCTCTCTCCCTCTCTCTTTCATTCTCTCTAGCCATGCTTACCATTTTCGTTTACCATTTTCTCAATTTGTTCGTTGACCCTCACTTTCTGTCTCTCTCTCTTTCTCTCTCTCCGCATTTTCTTTCCCTCTCGATTTCTATTTTATATGTTATCTCACTTCCTTTCTCTCACTCTAATTTTCTCTCTCCGTCTCTCCATTCTCTCTCTCTCTCTCTCTCTCTCTTTCACTTTCACGTGTATACAATATGCTACACGTGAATCAACTTTTTTGTTCTCGGCAGCCGCTTAGGCGTCAAAAGCTAGGAATTGAATATCATATGATGATTTGTCCAGTAAGATTTGTTAAATTTTTGGTAAATATGAATTTAAATGTATTGTGCCCTCGGATTGTATCATCAGGTGTATATATAATTTTTCTTCTTCTTCCTCAAAGTATTTTGGGCCCGAAATTTTCTCGCTCTTTCTTTGAAAGCGAGTAGAAACTTTGTATTACATTGTGATATTCGCTATTCAAGAACAGCATATCACTATTATTATATACCTACAACCCTGGATATACATGCTTCAAGTATGCTATAGACTAGCTTCGATGCACGATTTTATGGGGACAAATTAGTTGTTCACAATTTGAACTACACTCAAAATTTCATTTTTCTTGCTTGAGGTTTATCAAATTTGATTGTATATGAAATGAAACGAAATTTGCCCCAAGATCGAATTACATGTATCAGGTGTTTATATCATCTTTCATTATCCAGAATCAACTACTACACAAGACACCACAACCATGTCTACGACGGGCTCAACCACCTCACGTACTACCACAACTACTCGTAAGAAAACTTCAGTATCACCCCACCCCCCTCTATCTCTCCCTCTCTCTCTTTCTCCCCCTCTCCCTCTTTCTCTTTCTCTCTTTCTCTCTCAATTCAATTCAATTCAATTTAATTCATTTATTTTTCCTCTTCCAATTTGTCATATTTACAATGATGGTACATTTTCACATATTCACATATTAATATACATATAGATAAATTTGCACAATACAACACATTAAAAGAAACAAGCAGAGCTTGTTTCTTTCTCTCTCTCTCTCTCTCTCTCTCCCTCTCCCTTTGTCTCTTTTTTCAATTCAAATTCTTTGTAAATAAAATGAAAAATATTCTATCTCAAAATCACATACTACAACAACTACACGTAAGATAAGTTCAGTATCAACCCAGCCCCGTTCTCTCTCTCTCTCTCTCTCTCTCTCTCTCTCTATTTCTATCTTTCACTCCGTGCAAGCATTCATTAGATTTATTTCTTCTTTTCTTACATTCATTTTTCTTTTCTTTTAAAGAGGCTATCATCTTTTGATATTTCAACCTTTTTGTAGTTGCTGCTGTTTTTGTATGTTTATTAAAAAGGTGTAATAGGAAATTGTTTATGTTTCGTTGCCTTAAGAAGTATGGATTGCCTCTAGATGACCTCTTACTGATATATAAAGATACATTCGTTCGATCTTAGATTATGGGGTACCGGTTTACAATGGTAATTTAACAAAAACTCATGTATATACTTTAGAACGTATTCAGAAACGAGCTTGCAAAATCATTTTAGGATGTCAGTATGAAAGTTATGAAGCAGCATTGAAAACGTGCAATCTACATTCATTAGAAGCAAGACGTGAACAGTTATGCATGGACTTTGCCAATGCTCTTGCCAAACACCCACAATTTAAAGAATGTTTACCTCTTAGACAACAAAGCACTTATTCTCTAAGATCTCAAGCAAAGTTTGAACAATACCACTGTAAAACAAAACGCTTCCAGTGCAGCTCCCTTCCATACTTTATAAATCTTCTTAATAAAATGTAATACTAACATAAATTGTAATATTCATAATTTCAGTTCATGATTGCACTATGTGAATGACTTTTGATAGTTTTTATCTCGTTTTGCCGCATTTCTGAATGTTTCTTGCCATCTCCCCTCATCTGTGATATAGAGACCCCCTTTGTCTGTCTCTTTTCCCCATCCTCTCTGTCTCTCTGTCTCTCTCTCTCTCTGTCTCTTTCTATCTCTCTTTCGTCCCCTTCTCTCTCTCTCTTACGTCCCCTTCTCTCTCTCTTTCTTCCTTTCTCTTTCTCTCTTTCTCTCTCTTTCTCATCACTCTAACTCTCCCTCTCCTACACCTCTCACTTTCTCTTTCTTTTCTTAAATTTGAATTTGATCAATGAATTTTTATAAAATGTTTATATGTTCGATTCATGATTTATGTCATATTTTGTGTTATTTGAATTTGAATTGCAATTGTATTGTATCTTTGTGAAATGGATCGCAATTCGGCCGTTGGCCGCGATGATCTTTTTAATAAAAACCATTTGTTGCTTTGTTTTTTTAAATGTTTATTCTTTGCTTTGTTTTCAGAGCATTTTCTCACATTATCCATGGAATGAATAGGCCTTGTTTCTTTACCAAAATTGATAGCATGTATAAGTCTTTTCTCCACAAATCCAACGACAGGTACAACTCTCCTGTTTGAGTTTTTTTTGGTAATGGCATGCTTCTGAGCTATATACTTTCGGATTACACGTATGCGAAAAAAATCAGCCCAAAGTTTACTGGCATAAACCTAATCCAAAAAGCAAATAAATAATGGAATATTCTTTACCCTATGTTTATTTTTTATAAGAATTGCTGGCAAATTACAATATTAAAGTAAGTATTTTTATACAGCCATCTAAATTAACAAAATTGTAGAAGGAAAAAAAATTTTTGTCGTTAATTTCGCTAGTCATATTTTTCGATAATCATAACAAGTTGTAGGTCAGTCATAGTCATAAAATTAGCTCTATTTAACGTGAACGAAAACCAAGCATAGAAGGAAAAAGGTAGCTTTTCTGTATATATATATATATATATATATATATATATATATATATATATATATATATATATACACATTCTTGGATTACTCACCTTAAAACCGGCATAACACAAATTCACAAAGTTTATGAACGTCAAAAATCAGTCTATTGTAGTACGTGTAGTATAGATATTCGTTCGATCCCTCTGTGACTCAGAATAGTTTTATAATCGAGAAGTGGCATACTGCCTATGATTCGTTAAGGTATTGTATATGAGCATTAACATTGATTTAATGTGATTTTACAGGGTGTACCTTTAATTGATTATCTCTTTACCAGCTCTCAAGAATGAAGAACGACAGATATTCATTTGTATATTGGCATTGTTACTTACAATAATAATTGAAGGAGCACATAATTGCAATTCGTATTCAGAGCATTATTCATTGAAGTGCTGGTCATTGCCTATAAATACATTATGAATAAACATATGATGAATCAAATCTAAATTCTCAGAATCATAGGGACGTCAGACTAGAAGTGCGATTGTCTACGATTTGAAGCCGGTTTGGCCTTTATTCTGACGAGAAGGCTCAAATGCACTAAATTTCCGGTTGTTAGTATTCTTATAATCATTTGAAGCTAAATCAGAAATATAATGTCTGTTTTAGATTTCCATATATCTAATACATTTTAATTGTCTTTTTCGAAATCGTAACGCTGGATTATCGTAAAGTGTGTGGTGGCCTTTATTTTTTTTAATTTGAATTTTTAAGATTTTAAAGTAAAACCAAGTATTAGCCTAAAATAGGCTGAAATCATTAAAAAGTCTAAAAGATAATACTCAAGAAAACAAAATGTGTAGATGAAGACAGAAAACCTTTTCTAACATAGAACTAAGACCTCAAGGGAGAACAGAGCCATTATGTTACTGGTTCTGAAGAGAGCAATCTTAAAGGTACTATGTACCATTTGCAGGCCAAAAAAATGAAAAGGTTAAATTCCAACAGCATTTGAAAGACAATACTAATTTAGAACTTCCCTAATAAAAGGGGGGCTTGAAAATGTCTTTAAGTGGGAAAATAACGACTATTAGTTGTCGAATCGACTTAGGAGCTATAGAGCCAGTAAGTAATAGTCTGATTTTTCAGACCATTGTACCGAATGGTCGTACGTTTTATGCTGCGCAAAGATTCAATCAGTTTAATTTTGGCCATTACAAGAAGTGGGTTATTGATGTAGACAAATGCTCATGTACCCCTTACAGCTCATTTTATGTATGTTATTACCAAAGATGAAAAAGCCAGTCAGTCACTCAATAGTGTCTGACAGTGAAGTCTAGCAAGTAAACAGGTTTCCTTGCATAATTTGAATATTAGGTCACTGCTAACGTTTAAATTTCACAGATAGGACATACATGACATATTCATAATTCCTGCAAAGTTCTACATAATTTGATGTTGGCTGCAAAAGGGACGTAGTATCTTTAACGTATATTCTTTGAAATAATTTATTTGCCTATTTATAAATCTTCATATGAATTGATATGGATCTATTTAGTTTATCTATCGGAAGTGATACATTATCAAAACTTTGGGGAATAAAATTTATCTTCCTTTCACCCATTTATTTTTAAATCGACTGCAGAGATCTTTGTGACAGATGAAGGCACCAATGACACAATTTTTGTTGCAGATCTACAAGCTGACTTAAACTTCACGTCTATACCATCCACTAAAAAACCCCGTTTTGTTACCTATGACTCCGTGGAGAAGAAGATCTACTGGACTGACATGCATGACAAACGAGTTTATCGTGCTGATGAGGATGGAGGAAACAGGGAGAATGTCACTTCTGAAAACGCCAATGGTATGGTGTAGAAAATATCCCAAGATAAGCTTTGAAATACGCTCAGACGGAAGGATAAACTTGCTCCCTATCCAATGATTTAACAAAATACAAAATCATAATCATGAATCTTAGTATATACGAATAAAATGTATACGAATCTGACACCATTATGACACTGGAATAGAGCTGATGGCACAGCATATTTTCTTTGTGAGATGAATATCAAACAACATTAAATGTATTATGATTTGTAATATAATTATCATGCAATCTTTGTTTGTTTGCTCATTAAATGTTGTTGTCTTCTGTATCTATTTCGAATCTAAAAACTGTGGGTATTCGAAGTAAACCAATCGTTAGAAGCCCCCCAAGTCAAGATTTTTAGAATTCATGATTTTATTTGAATCTCAGAACCAGGAGGAATTGCGATCGCTGAATCATCACGCATTCTGTACATCGCCTACCAAGGGTCAGAGAAAATAACAACTGTGGATATTGGACAAGGTAGCGCATTTCCAAGGAATGAGACGAACTTTGTAACCGGATTAACCAATGCCCATAGTATTCCTTTGGAGGTGGATGAGGATCAGGGGTAAGTTTAATTACGTAATCATATTGATAGTTCGGAAGGAGGGGCGGGGTTGTTAATTGACCCACCCAGACCCTACCAAGTAGTACCCCTCATAACCATACATACACGTCAATTGAAGCTCTCCTGCTGTTTTGTATTCACTGTTTACGTAATTATGTGTTTACCAAATACATGATGATAATGACGATGGTGATGAGATGATGATGATGATTATAATAATGATAATAATAATAATATAATAATAACACTAGTAATTACGATCATGATAAAGATGATATTAAAACTATAGATGATAATTATAATATCAAAAGTAATAATTATGATGATAGTGATATTTTTATTTTTTATAATAATAATAATAGCAATAATGATAATGACAATTATAATGAAATGCAGCAAGTACAGGGAATTGCAAGGCTTGCCTTTATTACGATTTTCAATACTGAGGCCTTTTTGCGCCACGGCAATACTTGCCTTTTTACTAGTAAGGACTCACACACACCAGGTTTACACAAATGACAAAGCAGGATATGCTTCATTTCTATCAATGGTTACCCATATTATGTTGGTGAAAGGATGACGTCATGGTAACGTCTGATTTTCTTGATATGAATTAATTGATATGAATTAACAGGACACTCTTGATTTTTCAGATTCTTGTATTGGTCAAAATGGGCCATCATCCTACGCAAATCTCTTAATGGATCTGGAAGCACGGAGACTGTACACCATGACGAGCATCTGATCAA